>QJNV01000907.1:58754-179515 GCA_004155935.1 Monosporascus sp. GIB2 | reverse complement strand
CCCCCCCCCCCCCCCTTTCTTTTTTTTTTCCATAAGCAAGGTAAGCCCTTTCCTCACGATGCGCTCGATATCTTACGAAGCCATATATAGACTCCAGCCGAAGCGAAGCAGGGTCACCGTATTCGATATTGCTTGATGATATGATGGCTGCTTAGAGTTGACCCTATTCACGTCATAAGTTTGGCATGCAATGTTTGTTGCTTTAAAGTTTCAGAGGAGCCCCTTAATTGCTGTGAGACCCTGCATCACGCACTGAAGCATATAACTGAAGAAGAAGTGTATATTGACGGTTGCATGAGATCTAGAAGGTTTTCTATAGAAGTGAAGGTAGTGAACCTTCCTTAAATACACGTAGATACAGCTGTAGCTGAGAGAAAAAAGGAACCCGGGGTGCATGAAGTTAGTGGCTGATCAAATAGAGCCAAGGCTTAGTTGTTTGATCGACTTCAGCTGGGTCTGACAATTGCGACAATGGCGGAATCACCTGGTTGGAAGGTCACCAGTGGGAGAAACCGCGGAATCACAGCAGCTTGTTTCAATGAGTGGGACACCCAGATGGTGTGTCCGAGAGTGTATTTCTTATTGCACTTACGGTCATATATGACAAGAGAATCGCTGGCAATACCCGAACAGTATCGCACACATACCATCCAGTTAACTCCTCGTCATGGCATCGGGCGTGAAGACTGTTTCAAGCCCACGGCTTCTGCATGAACTTAAACCACAGAGAGAGTACTAAGCTGGCGTCTCCTTTCAGAAATATATGGCAAATGTTAACGAGACTAAAGAGCTAGTCGTTGTTTACGGATGGAACTACGAACTTACGAATTAAATATATATATTTATAGTCGGCAAAATGTGTTGCTTTCAATCTCTGGGTTCGTATTCTTCGCCACCCATCTGCTACTGGGTTGGGAGCAGTCAGATATAGCCTTCAGTTCCTTCGTCCTTGCAATCCTAGGGCCACAAATCAAAGCCCTTTCAGAAAATGACCTCAACTGCCGACATATATATATAATTTAAATTAAGAAGAAGGTTTTTTTTAAGATTTTTTTTTTAAATATTTATTTATTTATTTAATTTTTTTAAATTTCCTTTTTTAGCTTTTTACTAATAGTATACGGGTTGCGTCTAAGTTCAAATTCTAAAATAATTCGTGGAAGATTATCAAACGTGTTCTCTTTCCTCACAATTTTCCGAATCCTCTTTCTCATACCGTCTAAAGGGGATTGTATAAATTGCGAAGTACTAAATGGTCTAATATATGCATTCTAACGGCGGCCAATATTTCCAGAAAAAGCTACGAAGGCGGCAGCAACAATGGTTAATCGGCGCCTACGCTGGAGACGAGCTGATCGGCGTTGGATCGCCATCTTTTATAAGGAAACAGGCTTGGCTTATGCTGGGAGTATCAGAGCCTTCAAATAGGGGAAATCCGGACCGCTAAAGACTCAGAATCACATGACTGGCTTAAAGGTCTTAAAGTTCTTGGCACTTTAAGCCCCGTAAGCAGGGATGAACTCAAAACGACTTAGACATTAAGCGCCCCAAGCGCCTTGAGCTGTTAGTAGCGCTTAATTATCACCTCTCCTATAGTATAGATAGTTACCAGCTTATAATACAACTTGGCTACGTAAATATCATTTGTTATTACCGGACGTAACTAGTACCTTTATTGCTCAGATTCCAAGTTACAATTGCCGACGTAAACCGTACGACTAGGTTTTAATAGTTGGTCAACGATACCAGCCGTCACACCATCTCGGAGAACCATTTTTAGGAGACCTAGTCCAGAGCATCGGTACTCTAGAATACTTTCCAACGCAAAGCGCTAAGAGGGTTCCTAAGGTCCTCCAAGCACAGCCTATCTACAGGCTAACGCTCCCTCCCGTCTGCAACTTTAGCACTTAGGTGGATGCCTTGTTGAAGTGGAGTCTCGTCAGCAGATTATCGTGAGAGTATAGACCGACATTGCAGTGGATACGGGTGGACCGTCACATGCTCACAGTGGATATGCCGAGACTGATTCTCAAGAACACGCTGCTGGTGGCAAGGTGATGGTTAAAATAATTGACGCACTATAGACCCGTAAAACCTCTTGAACATGCCATCTATTTTGGCCATCACCTCGGGTGCTTCTGCCGAAGCCCGATTTCGCCCCATAGGCTTGCTAATGCGCACGTTCGAGAACGGCCCCTGACCCTAGCGCGGGTCCTCCTACTGCCCGAGTTGAGGCCACTTGAGCCCCGCGTCAAGGCGTCCAAGCTGTGCCCGGTCACTGGTATATCCGCCGCCGATTTTGCAGCTAATCGAATGCACCGTTACTGGACGTTGTCCTAGAAAGCGCGAGGTTATGTGCCATTGCCGTTACGGAAGTGGTAAAACACCTCCAGAGAGGCAAGCATGGAGCAAGGCAACCGCGCAGCATGGCAACTGTCTAGCCCAGCTTTCTCTCGTCCATCCCGGCGCGGATCCATCCCAGGTCGGCGGGCCAAGCGTCATCCGCGGCTCCCGATCTTGGTAAGTCAGTGACGACGAAGGCCCCCGGAATTAGCTTCGCATTTCATTACTTGCCACTTTAGGAATCAAAACTAGCCCAAGGTTCCTTGCGCCCGGAGGAGTAGGTACTCGACGGGTTCGGCCCCCGCATTCTCGTGTTGAGCAAGCAGGTACTATGTAGTGGCTTCGATGATATGGCCTTACTAGGCGGTGCACCGTGGACATAGCGCTTATTGGCTGAAGAAATAAACTAAACTACGCAAGAAATCTAGTTTAAGGCTGAAAACATACGCTATTCGTTATGTAAGCTTGTGCCAAGATGCTGACAACAGAGCCGCGCCCCGCTGGGTTAGTTATAGATCTAGATTCAGGCACCGCTTTTTTGCCAACATCGATGCCGAGCACCCCTGGAGTTGGCCGGGCAGGCTTCCTCGTGCGCACAAATCACAGGCGTAATATTTTGCTAGTTACCTCCACCGCCCCGCACAATTCCCCATACAGGGAGTGTGTATACTCCCATACATTTTGTGTGCACAATGACCTTCATCAGCTCCATTACTATTTCCCACTACTCTCGACGTGCCCTTCGTCTCATTGAAGGTGTTCGGCAGCTGCGATTGGTGGCAACATTTTGCGAAGGCGTTATTCCAGATTGGAAATGACGAGAAGGTCTTGATTGGAAGCAAATACGGCTGGTAGTAGGTGATAGAACGCTGTATTTTGGGTTGTAATGGAGGCGACTTCAAGATATACACAACCCTCAGGGGTATTCTTTGTTAGTTATCTCCAGTGGGCCACCATATGCCGTATGGGGGTAGAATGTAGATTCCAAAAAAAAAAAAAAAATTGTATGGAATATCCAGTGGCATTTTCGGCCAGAACCGACATTCATCACTTTGCAATGGCAGCGAGCACTGGCAACCCATCAGAGTACGTTTTCTCCCATACAAATTCGTACGAGATTTTACCTGACCTTACGGTGGATCCACGAAGGCAACTAACAAAGAATACCACTAAGAGTTGCATAGAAACAGGTAGATGCCTATACAAATTCTATGGAGCCATGTACCAGCCCGTAAGGGAATCAAGTGGGACGGTAGAGGTAACTAACAAAAATACCCGTGTGATTTGCACCTAGGCCGAAACCGCGGGTTTCTGCGGTTCATGGGTACGCGACTTGCCTAATCACATTACCAACCCTCAGATATTTCATGTCATGTTGACCAAGAAACTGATATGCTGTCCGCTCAGCATTGTTATCGCGTTCGCACCACATGATTATGCTTTTGATGCCCCCAGCTTGAGGAACGCACGTTGAAAACTAAAGTCATACGCACTATCAATTTCCCAAAAGAGAAATAATTCACTAAAGCATCCTGGCAAACGATCCCATGGGCAACATAATCCGTGTACGAAGCCGATTTCCGGGAGACGGAACCACCGCCCATTCATGGAAAAGCTTGTTGGCCCTTAGCCCACAGATGAAATGCAACTAAGGAGAAGATCGTCTCAGATGATGTATCCCAAGCCTCAAACGCCCTTTAACTCGTCTTAAGTAATCTACAAAAGAAATACCAGCATGGCATTGCCAGTTTTCGCACGCGCCCTACGAATTGGCAGGGTATTAGGAGATGGACCAATAGGTATATACCATTCGGACCCATATATACGGACCGCATGCCGCCAAGGTAGCTGCTTTCCTATTTGGGAAGTCAGCTCCTAGTGATTGGAAAGAAGCGACACAATACCCTTCGTTCACTCCCATCGTTTCTCATTACGCTAAAACGAGGGCATCCGTAGCTCGAGGCTAAGTAAGACTATAGTGCTGTTGATGGCCCGGGTTTGACCCATATCGTTCGAGAACTGGAGCTATGGATGCTAACGTGCTTACGTGAGTCCAACCGGTCGTATAAGCCAATATAGCAACAGAAACACCAAACAAGCCAGCAGCTCACGATACCAAGATGGATATAAAAAGGGGGCGATGCTCGCCTCTAGTTGAGTACGATAACAAACCATCCATCCTCATCTTCCATACACTACAAACCCAAATCTTCTCTCTTTACTAAACCTGAAGGCACGGTACAATCGTTACTTCGTCAAAATGCGCTTCACTATCTTCACCACCGCTCTCCTCGCTGGCCTGGCCAGCGCGGGTGCTCTCCCCCCCGTCGAAAGGGACATCTCCGCGGCTGAAACCTCGAAGCTCACTCGCAGAGACTGGTTTGATTGCGCCGGTAGCGGTATGTGCGGCAGTGCCATCAACTTCGTCCGGGACTGCGACATCGCCGTCAACACGGTTCTGATCCGCAACAATGACTATAACTACGGTGCTGCCGGGTAAGTCCCCCACACACTTCTGGCAGGGCCTTTGCTTTTTTTTTTTTATTATAAATGCTATCCAGCGAAACTAACTCCTTTTCTGCGTATCAGAAGCGGCAAGTACGACGGTGCTCAGCGTGGTCGTTGCAAGATCTTTATCGCCGGCCCCCGGGACTGCATCCGTACCGGCAACCAGATGTGGGACGACTACCAGGAAATTCGCAGGCATGGGTGCGCTAGGTGCGGCAGCAAGCACTGGGGCATGGACAACGCCTGCCGCACCACTGTCAACTACGTGTCTTAGGCGCGTCCCTACTTAGCGTCGTCTCCGCAGACAACTGGGCAGCGTCGCGTTTCCGGATGGGCAAGGGAAGGAGAGTCAGTAGAATTTTCTGGCTGATGAAAAGGCTTGATTCAAGCGCTCCCGTGTTCTTGGTGGGATCCCGCTTTCAGACGGGCGAATGCAGGAAAACCAGTAGGATTTTCTAGCTGAGGAAGAGACTTGATTCAAGCATTTCTGTGGTTTTTGGGCTGTGAAAAGCGAAGTCCGTGAGCTTGCCTTGCTCCTTAAGCAACATCGCCTTGTTTTATAAATACGTGACCTAATCGATATATAAGACATTCCGACCGACTTTACCTAGAATGATGCCTGGATTTAATAGCAGATCAATAAGTGATAAGTAGACATTATTGCGAGGCGTTCTTCGGAGGACTGTTTATTAACCTATTTAACGCTTTCGGTTAACGAAGTACTTTTTTGTTTCAGGACATTCTATATTCCACTAATAAGTATAAAAACTAGTTTTGATGCTTTTCTTAGGTACACGTTGCCCTCGCTGCCTTATCAGCATATTCCGCAGATGCCGTAGAATAGGGGTATCTCTGTTAGTCGTCAAAGCTCCAGCACACCGGAACAACCTTATTCCGTTGAGCACACAGTACCTACCTACCTATATAGAGGAACTTCCTAGTCATCACTCCTTACAGCTCGATTCTAGTCAGACAATTATCGCTTTCCACACCTTATGCAATTTTATCTTCCTATCAGCTTAACTGTGACACCAGAGCTTAGCGTAAACCGTTGATCAGCATTTTACACTCCCTAAGCAAGATTGCTGGCACCTTTCTTAATACCACTGCCCGCGGAGCACGGAGCAGACTGTATCTGTCAGTTAGCCAGGTGTGCTATAGCACACCAAATACGGAAAAACCAACTTATAATCGGAGAGATATATGTTCCGGTATTAGGTTGCACATTCGGTAGCCGAATATAATAACCTCATTAATACTTCAATCGCCAAGAAAAGACCGTAATCCAGGAGCAACGTTATAAAATGAGTATTAAGGTAGAACAAAAATGGAACGCTAGACTAATCCATCAATCCCGCCATGATCTCCCAACGTGATGAGCATGAAATTCCTAGACATTCTGTCCTAGGCGAGCTGATCACTAATAAACGCTTAACTGTGCATCTGGGACCGGAGTGCGACTCCACTTGGGCGCTATTCCGGGTGCTGAAATCTCCCCGCAAAAAAGGGCCCACCTCAGGCCGGAACTTGCTTTTCTTCCCTCCTTTCTGAATATCGCGCAAAGTGCGAGAGCCTTCCGAAAGCATCACGGAAGAACGTCATAAACTGACTGGTCACCTCGGAGATTGACGACGGCCGCGACAGGGACTAACTTGGTTAAAGGACACGCTAGACTGCCGATCCGGTGAGACCGGGGCGCTCGGGTAATCCCTTAACAGTACGAATCGTCCTCCAATGCCGGGCACCACCACCGCCGTCTCCGCACCGGGCAAGGTGCTGCTGGCGGGCGGGTACCTGGTGCTGGACCGCGAGTACACGGGCCTCGTGTTCGGGCTCAGCGCGCGAATCAGCGTCATCGCCCAGGAGATCCCGACCAGTCAGGGCGTCCAGCTCAGCGAGATCGTCGTCAATAGCCCGCAGTTCCTCGATGCCCAGTGGCGGTACGGATACCATCTCGCCCCGGAGGACGGCGGCATCAAGGTAACCCAGCTTCAAGTGTGAGTTTTTTTCTAGCATCTCATTTCTTCTATGACGGTCGAATTTTTCTCAGGTCAACGTTTCGCATGGAGGAATGTGGGAGCCACGTAACTATGCAGTGTAACCTCTTAACACCCTTTATTCGTGGCTGATGGCGGCTTCTGATCGTCATGCGAAATGGCTGTAATTGATTGCAACGTGACCTTAGCTAGGTTAAAATGAGACCTAAATCTACGTACGTAATTAGACTAATCCGTTCCTCCCTTGAATAGCGGCGACCGGATCAACCGCAACCCCTTCGTGGAGACAACGCTGATCTACGCGTTGACGTACATCGCCGGCAAGACGGCGGCGCTGCCGGCGCACACCTTCGACCCGGCGCGGTTGACGGTGCTCGCCGACAACGACTACTACTCGCAGCCGCACTCGTCGTCGTCGGCCTCGCCGCCGCCGCCGCCGCTGACGGAGAAGAATCCGACGCGGTTCGCCAAGTTCCCGTCGACGCTGCGGGACGCGCACAAGACCGGGCTCGGCTCCTCGGCGGCGCTCGTGACGGCGCTCACGGCGGCGCTGCTGTCGCACTACCTGGGCGCCTCCTCCTTCGACCTGCGCAGCGAGGCGGGGCGGCGCAAGCTGCACAACCTCGCCCAGGCCGCCCACTGCGCCGCCCAGGGCAAGGTCGGCTCCGGCTTCGACGTCGCCGCCGCCGTCTACGGCAGCATCCGGTACCGGCGGTTCTCGCCCTCGATCCTGCAGGACCTGCCGGAGCCGGGCGCGCCCGGGTTCGCGCCCAGGCTCGCGGCGTGCGTCGAGTCGAGCGCTTGGGACGCCGAGGCTCACGCCGACGGCGTCAGCGTACCGCCGGGCGTCGCCCTGCGCATGTGCGACGTCGACTGCGGCTCCCAGACCGTCGGCATGGTGAAGCAGGTGCTCAAGTGGCGGGCCGCGGCGCCCGACAGCTCGAAGAAGCTCTGGGACGACCTTCAGGCGGCGAACGAAGCGTTGGGCGCCGTGCTCCGGGACGGCAGGACCGGGGAGATCGCGGGCGCCGTCGCGCGCGTGCGCGAGCTCGTCCGCGCCATGGGCGCCGAGAGCGGCGTGCCCATCGAGCCCGACAGCCAGACGGCGCTGCTGGACGCGCTGTCGGGCGTGGACGGCGTGTACAACGGCGTGGTGCCCGGCGCGGGCGGGTTCGACGCCCTGGCGCTCTTGGTGCGGGACGACGAGGATACGGAGCGGCGGGTCAAGGAGTTTCTGGAGGCCTGGAGCAAGGAGAAGGGCGGCGTCGTGAGGATGCTGGACGTCAAGGGCGAGATGGAGGGTGTGAGGACGGAAGGGCTGGGGCAGTATGCGGGCTGGTTGCACGTCTAGGGAAGCGCACTCAAGTGTTGGAGTAGGAGATACCGGGGTTTACCTTATGTCTAGATTTTCCCGTATATACGGAAGTGGAATGCAAGTCTTCAATGACCAATGATACTAGACCAAGTACGTCCTTGCATTGGAGACACCCTTGCACTATGCTGTTCCTTTTGACTGCCCAGCTGCTGTGATTCCCGTGGTTTCCTCCACTGGTAACTTTCGGCCAGGGGCTTTTGCCATTACGGCAAATATAATACAAGTAGTGATAACTACCATGGTGTAGTTCAGGCCAAATTATTAAGCAATTCTTTACGTATCTACATGCAGTCAACTCTACCCTTCAAGTAACTGGGCACCTCGATCTAATACGTCCTTAATTGGACATACTATACGTTTCCAGCGGCCAGGGGTATCAGCTCTTCTTCAAACGCACCCATCAGCGCTCCTGGGGTCCGAATGCTGAGGCAGCTTCTTCTCGGTATGATAATGGCCGTTCATTCACGTAAACGCCTTGTATAACCATAAGAAATAACAGAGAGCCTATCTATGCGGAAACCCTCTACTGTCACGCCCCCCATCTATATGATGCAGTCGAGACCATCTAAATACACCTATTCACCAGTTAAAGCTCTCCTCAAAATACTCTATCTTCGAACGTCCTCGCCCCAGCGTATCTACCACCGCCTTCCTCGCGTCATCAGCCATCCTCGCCGGGCCGCAAGCGACCACCGCAAGGCTCCCGCGATGCCCAAGTTCCCGCATAGCACCTTCGATCTCGCCGCGCACGTATGGGCGGCCGCGCAAGACGCGGAATTGCTTCGTCGTCTCAGTAAGGCGGCCCAGGTCCCCGCCCTCACCGTCGCCCCTCGTGACGTAGACGTCGAGGAACAGGTCAAGCCCGCCGTAGGAGGCGCGCAGGTCCTCGCGGAGGACGGACGCGGCGAAGGAGGCCTCGCGGACCGCCCACACGACGCGCACGCGCCGGGTGCGGGAGGCGGCGGAGCCGCCCAGCGCCTCCAGGTAGCTCAGCAGCACGACGATGCCGCTGCCGCCGACCACGAACAGGACGCTCTCGAACCGGTGCAGCGGTTTTGTGTGGCCGTACGGCCCCTCGACGATCACCCGCAGGGAGGCCGGGTGCGGCCGCGAGGCGCCGGCGGCTCGCGCTAGGCGCCGCGTGGAGCTGTCGTAGGGCCGGATTAGGAAATCCATGGTCGGTGCTGTTCTATGTGGGCCGCCTTGTTCGGAGGCGGGCCGTGGGCCATCCTCATCGGGGATGGTGTGCGGGAGGAGGGCTGTTCCTTCCTCGGTCGCTTCACAGCCCTGGCAGGTGTCCTTTGCCGTGTCGGGGCCGCGGAGAGTACGAACAGACGCCACTGTGAAGGGGTGGCTTTCCCAGAAGCGCACGTCGTTCAGCATGTGTAGGTAATAGAAGGTCCCTGGGCCCGGGCGGTAGAGGCTAGTTCCGCAAGGGACGGAGAGCCTCACTATATTGGCATCCTCGTCGTATGTGGCCCTAGCCTTCGTATTCCAAAACCTACGGTTGAAGGCCAAGGCGCGCGACATCCTCAGCACGCGGTCGAAGACCCAGATGAAGCAGCACACCCATATGAGGAGGTCATAACGTGCCTTGAAAACAGATACATGACTGCAATAGGATTAACGAGATGACATAGGGCGCTGGTCCGAAACTTACCCCCACATAGTAGCTAGCACGATGGCGGATAAGCCAATGTGTATAATCAGAAACGCCTCATACACGTTCCGGCGCATCCAGTAGAGTGATAAAGGTAGCAATAGGCACATGAGAATCGTTGCCTATCGACTTGTTAGCTCGAACCGTAGCGTTATAAGCAAACGGTGCCTTACTATTTCTCCAGTAGTCCACCACATGAGCTGCCAATACTGAGCAAAAGCATCCCAGCCGCCCTCTATCGCACGGTAAGAATCACCAAAAATCCGTGGGAAGCGCGAGACATACGATCATAGACAAGGACGGTATAACCGACTGAATGAATAACAGCTTCGACGGTAGCAATCCTAGCAACCCAGCGGTGGAAGTTGTTATAGGTCGCGAAATCCCACCCCGTTAGCCACATGACTACGTTATTGCGCATGCCGAACAGCCAAATGAGCGGGAAATTGGCGAATGATATGATGCCGGTCCGGTCTGAGACGTAGCGCCACGATTGGGTGAACACCCTCGGGAAGCTCGGTTGCTGTTAGGCGGGCAGGTCAGACGAGAGCCGGTATAGTACGTACTATAAGTTGCCAGGGAACACCCGGTAGCCGTGGACGCAGAAGACGATGTTCATGATGGTAAAGGCTAGTATGGTAATAGTCTGGATCCTCGGAGGGACGGTG
Source organism: Monosporascus sp. GIB2 (assembly GCA_004155935.1). Lineage (NCBI taxonomy): Eukaryota > Fungi > Ascomycota > Sordariomycetes > Xylariales > Monosporascus > Monosporascus sp. GIB2. The sequence continues at coordinate 168,964 of QJNV01000907.1, read as the reverse complement.
TACCATCCGAAGGGCTGCGCGTTTCGATAACCGAACGTCGCAGGAAGCGTTACATGACGCCTTATCCAAATGGAAAGGCGGCTCTGACTTCGCGCGTCGCTGGCAGCCGGGACCCTGTCTTCCCCCGGCTCTCCAAGATAGATCGACTGCCAACCACCGGGTGTTTTGGCCATGGCACGACTCAAAACTATGACGGCACGGTTGAGAAGCCCGATCCCTATCACGACGCCCCAGAAGATGAACATGGCCGATCTGCCACATGTTAGAAACTTAAAAGGTGCTCAAGTTTTACATCGGACGGACCCGTAGAGAGTGTGGCGGCTGTACACGTATGACCAAGAATCCTAAGCAACGTCAACTAACTCTCCCGTTCTCGCTTCCCAGGGCGGATGCACCTACAAGGCTATCAAAGGCCAAGCCGAAGAACGCGTCCGAGGGGATCACAGGCTCTGCGAATGTCGCCGCATCCTCCCACTCCGCCTGCATGAGCCTGCGAACGCGCGCGATGTAGCCGTCCGTGTCGTTCGCGACGACGTCGTTCCACGGCGGGATAGGGGACCCCACGGAGGTCTGGCACGTGGCGTTGAGGTAGTCCAGGCCCGCGGTCCGCTCCCCGGCAGTGCAGTAGGCCGCGGCGCACAGGTATAAGGAAGTTAGGTCTAGGAGACTCTCGCAGGCCCTGACTCGGGGCGACGGCGACGTTCCGGCGCCGTCGTTGAACCGGATAGGACGCAGCGTCCACTGGCAGGCCTCGAAGCACGGCGCCTCTAAGGGCGCCCGGCGGGACGCTTCTGCGTCGGCTACCCATATTGCACATCCAACTGCGAGAAATCGAAGGAGCGGCGAATTCCGCATCGTTGCAGCTCGGATACTCTGTCAGGCGCCCCGAGCTCAAGAGACGACTACTTAAGGCGGTAGATTGCGGAGGTGGCTTGGGGGAGAAGCTTGATATCTAGACTTTTCTGATCAATCTAATTCGAACCCACGATTAGACAGATCTACGACCAGGGATCCCCCTGTCTAAAAGAGTATATAGGAACTTTACGTTATTAAGACGCGTCCTTTCTAATGCGAGTTCTACTGGTACCGGTCTTAACACTTACGTATTTGGGTAGATAGCACAAGATGAAGGGCCCGCTCATAGCTTGCTTCAATTGTGGGTTTCTAAGAAATGCCTTCCCTAACTTCGTCTACCACAGAAATGGTCTAGGCAAGAGTCAATCTAGAACAGGAACAGGCCGGGGCATCCAGCAAGAGCTGCGCAGGTACTAAGCATCTGTCAGAAGATCGATGTCAGACCTAGGACTTGCTACCTCTAACATTAGTCGCTCGTTGACAATATGGATGTGTATTCTGTCTCGGAACAAAGTCCACTAGGTTGCAGATCAGCTCTTATTTAGCCTCGAAGGATCTGCTTCTGCCCTCTAAGACGCGACGACACGCCCTAAGGCGAAGTTGCCAGGGAAAGCCTCTATGGCTATTGAAAACCATTCCTTAGGTATGCATTCAAATCGCCTAACCAGTTCGGCTTATCCCATTATATGGAGACCCAAATATAGCTTCTTCTCCGAACCTCAAATCGGCCAGTTCACCCCTTCCTAGTGACGCTCAAAACTGTATCATTGATCTGAAATTGCCAAGAGTTTCATAGCGCACACGGGGCGTCACGGCATCCGTGCAAGGAAAGGGTATGGAAGTGTGAGAGGAGTTGACTGAGAGCGGTTGGATTTACGGGTATTACTGGCCGTCCAGGCTTCTATGAGGGCCATGACCCAGTGAGGGACTTAGCCAGCGGGCGCATTAAATCCACAGAGCGTTAGCCAACGACATCAAGATTGCCGCACGAAAAGCGCCTGCTCGGAAGGGCGCGTTTTGGAGGGTTGATAATGCACATGGAAATTACAGCGATGCAGTGGCTTAGCTGACAGTCTCCTTTTGAGAGGGTTCTAGTATGATGTTGTCGATGAGTCGCACGGCGGGGCCGCCGCTATGGCCCAAGTCTTCGCCGGGTTGTGGTGACTCGACTGGCAGCATCTTGATCGCACCACTCAATATCCCACCAACTTTGGGGTCAACTTCGTTCAACTCATCCATTGTTGAGGGATCCGCGAGCGAGATGTAGTCGACCTCGTACTTCACCCTCTTTTCAGGAGGTAACGCCATCTGATCGTTCAGGGTGTCAACGGTCACCGCGTTCGCCGCCTTCAGGATTGACTCCCGGTCTAGGGCACCGTTGTGATACTGCATTTCCGCCGCTTTCAGCGCTCCGTTAAGTACTGTTGCGACTCTGCGCCGCCTCTCGCCGAGGTAGACGTTCCTGGAGCTCAGAGCCAGTCCATCGGGCTCCCTGCTGGTGGGCTCAACGACCACGTCCATGGGTAACATGAAGTCCTCGACCATCTTGCGGATGACCACCGTCTGCTGCACGTCCTTCTGCCCGAAGTATACCTTCTCGGGCTGCACGATGTTGAACAGTTTCATGCAGACGGTAGCCACGCCGCGGAAGAAAGTGGGCCGGCTAGCGCCTTCGAGGACCTCGCCCACAGGTGTTATGCTGACGAAGCTCCCTTTGGAATCGACCTTCTGGCCTGGGAAGCCCGAAGGGTACATCTCGGAGGTCGTCGGCGCAAACACGACGCTGATCCGGCCCAGGTTCCCCCCATCGTCGGCCAGCTCGCGGTCCAGCTCCGCCAGGATCTTGCAGTCCGCCTCCCACGTTATCGGGTACGAGGCCAGGTCCTCTTTCACGCCGAACTGCGCCGGGTTCACGTATATGCTCACGACGACGTGGTGGCTCTCCTTCGCAGCCCTGCGGATCAGGGACAGGTGACCCTCGTGCAACGCGCCCATGGTGGGCACGAGGCCGACTATCCTGTGGTCGAGGAGCTGGGGTTTCCGCCATCTTCGGACGGACTCTACTGTGCGGAGGACGCGGATCGGCGACGACGGTATCGTCTCGGGCTTTGTCGGCCGGGCCGTTGCCAGGGTTCGGATGAATGGGCCACTCAGGACACGCGACCCGGCGAGACGCGGCATTGGGAGGGCTAACATGGCGATTGTATGGCTTGAGAAGATAGTGTCGTAAGTAGGTTGTTAGAGGGTTACTATGATATGCTTATAAGGACGTGTGAAGCCATCGCCATGACTCAATGGAGAGATTGTTTTTCCGGCTAAGCTGTGATGATTTCTGCGGCGAACATTCTGGGCAGGCTAAATTGCGACTGGGAGAATTGGCATATATAAGAGACCAATTTGAGGCGGCTTCCACTCCGATAAGCAAGTCTTATCGCCCACTGTTAGGTTGAATATATAAAACCTAAATCGAGATTGAATGGATATACCACATCCTGAATATGCGGTATTATATTGCTGATCCTGTATTTATCTTTGTACACATCAGGCAAAGATGTTGCAACTTGTGTACTACCTACCTAGACTAGTAGGTAGGTATATCAACATGCGCGAAGCGTACCTTTCCTATTTACGTAACAGAGGCTCCTGGGTAGCGGGGTGCAGGTGAGCGTCATTGCGGGGCAGGTCGATCCCGACTTTAAAGCACCAGCTCCCCCCAATCCAACCTTGAAAAGACCAATTGAAAGAGTTCCAGTGGTTGGTTCCCCATGAAAAAGCAACCCTGCTTTCTTACATATTTGTCTTACCTTAGGTAACGCTATTAACGTTAAGATTTAAGTGTCGACCAGGTAAGTTCAGGTACGCTAGCCCTGTCTAGCTCGACCTGAGCTCTCACACGCCTACGAAGCCCTGGGACTCGAACCGGCTCTCAGCGGGAAGCTTAACTTTCCCATATCCATAACATATTTATCCAACGTTAACCTTGATTGATAGAATCCACGAGATCTACCAACTTCCTAGCTCTACTTTCAGGTTGTGTTGGGACAGGACAGCACCTTGATGCGCCAACCTCGATAATGCTATATATTCGTGTTCCTTCCGCCCCGTCCTCTACGTCAGTCTGAGAACTCTTGTAGCCGGCTCTCTCGCCCACTGTTTCTGCTACACATAGGTATTTTACATACAATGGCCGGCCCAGCCCGTGCTAAACGATTGGCGCTGAGCTTGGGCTTTCTCTTGCTCCCCTCAGTGGCCACTGGACAATATGACAGCGAGCAAATACCACTGAATGGAGACGTTGATTACGACGACGCCTGCCCCGACTATACAACATATGCGGCGTATCCACAGTCAGTCGGCCTTTTGCTACTATAGTTCTAACATTATCGCTCGAACTGACCGCACACAGCCGTCCTTTGAGTGAAGGTTCTCTAGGACTGCCCTTCCAACGACCCCATCCGAAATGTCGCACCTTTCACTCCGATGCTATAGAGAAAGTGATCCAGGACGTAACTTCGCGCATGAAGGATCCCGACCTGGCGCGACTATTCGAGAATGCCTTTCCGGTCAGTCGATATCGGTTGCGTGTCAAACTAGGGCCAGACAGCTGACTGGAGCCATCGCATGCAGTCGACCACGGATACGACGGTCAAGTTTCATACTACAGGGACCACAGAAAAGAAGACAAGCTGGAGAGGCTCTTACGACGAGGGAAAGTGGGAAGGCCCGCATTCGTTCATTATCACTGGTACCGCTCCCTCTAGTCCAAGTCCAGCAGCCTCTTCGACGAGACCTGGCTAATGTTGCCTCACTTAATTAGGGGACATAATCGCTGAGTGGCTCCGAGCCTCGACCAACCAACTTTCGCCATACCAGTCTTTGGCCAAGAAGGACCCAGCCATATACAACCTGATTCTAGGCGCCATCAACACGCAGTCCGAATACGTGATCGAGTCGCCATACTGCAATGCTTTCCAGCCGCCACCTATAAGCGGCCTCCCTATTACCCATAACGGTCAGAGTGATGTTGTTCACCCTGTCTACGAACCGTCGTCGGTGTTTGAGTGTAAATACGAGCTCGACTCCCTCGCGCACTTTCTGACCTTGGCAAATGATTTCTACGATCATACGGGGTCTACGGAGTTCTTGAGACCTCGGTGGTACCTGGCTTTGGAGACGGTCTTGGACGTACTTCAGCAGCAATCCCAGTCAACCTTCGACCCGGAAACAGGCCGTTATCGCCGGAATCAGTACACATTCAGCCGCAACACCAACACGGGGACCGAGACTCTCAACTTAAACGGGGTGGGCAATCCGTTGAACAATGGAACGGGCTTGATCCGATCCGCTTTCAGACCCAGTGACGATGCCACGATTCTCGGTTTCTTCATACCGGCTAACGCTCAGATTGCTGTGCAACTGAAACGCACGGCGGCCATATTGAAAGCGGCCCACAAGGATACTCTTGCCCAGGAGCTCCAGAAATGGAGTAAGACTATCGCTGACGGCGTCTGGGAGCATGGTGTTGTGCATCACAAGCTATTCGGGAATGTCTTCGCCTATGAAGTTGACGGGTACGGGTCCTCCATTCTGATGGACGATGCCAACTATCCGTCCCTTCTTGCGCTGCCTGTGATGGGCTTCGTCGGGTCAGATGATGAGACATATAAGAATACTCGAAGGATGCTGCTTTCCAAATCGTCGAATCCGTATTACTTGACTGGCAGAGAGTTCAGTGGCATCGGAGGTCGGTGGACAAGCTCGAGGAGTTTACAGACCCGGTGCTAACTTAAGACGCAGGACCCCATATCGGCCTCTCAAACGCCTGGCCAATGAGCTTGCTAATCCAAGCGCGGACATCGGATGACGACGACGAAATATTGGAATGCCTTCGGCTGGTCCTCGATTCCAGCAAGTTGGGCTTGGTCCATGAGAGTGTCGACGTGAACATGATCCATTCTTATACCCGTAAGCCACCTTACCCTTGAATACTGACTGACAGCTAACTAAGCCTGAATTTAGGGAGCTGGTTCGCATGTGAGTTTACTTAATAGACGCATAGGCGTCCGAATATGGTACTAAGTAACTCCGCAGGGGCGAATGGTGTCTTTGCTGAGACGATACTCGACATTGCAAAGAGAAAACCGCACTTGATATTTAAAGAGCCAGCAACGCCGTATGAGATCTGATGTGACTTACGAATTAACAGATAGCAGCACGAGGAAAATATTTGATGACGAGCATCCTGTCTTACAGCAGAGTATGTTCGACATCATCAGGGACTCTTTGGCGTTATACCCGGACACGCGGCCAATGTGTAGTATATCAGGTGGGATTAAATCATCGATATCATTATCACGTTCACTGGGGGGAAGGCGTATCTACATAGGCTGATCTGGCAATTACATCCATCATTGGAAGATGAATCTCTTAATATCGATGCATTGGAAATATCTGTGGAACACATGTTACATAAACTAGGTAGCAAGCTTGACATCGAGCTTAAAGATTCGCGGCAGTGCTTACGGACGCAACAAACTTCATTCTCCACACCTTCCAAAGATGGCCCCATGCCCCGTCATCCTTCAGGGCTGGAAACGCCACCTGACCAGAGGAGCTCCGCTTTCTTATCGGGTCTGATGCTATGATGTCCGGACGATCCGGTGTTGCTGCCCGATTGAAACCAAGCTTCCAAGTTTCCAGAGGGACCGGCGCCATAATATCTGCGTGGCAGAAATTCCAACCCACCAACAAGCTTCGATCAACCGCCGCCACTACCACTGCCACTGTCGCTACCGCTACGATGACCCCACCACCGCAACGACCAGGGAAACAAATCAACCTCATGCGCGGCTGGCCCGCGCACTCCCTTCTCCCGGCCGAGGCCCTCCGCGCCGCAGCCCAGAAGGCCCTCTCGGACCCGGCCGTCTACCAGCCCGGTCTCGAGTACGGACCGGACCAGGGATACCAGCCTCTGCGGGAGGCGCTCGCGCGGTGGCTCAGCGCCTTCTACTCCGGCGCCGGCGGCGCGGACACGAGTAGCGGCAGCGACGGTAACGGTAACGGCAAGTACAGCCACGCGCCCGACGCCGACCGCATTGTCATCACGGGCGGCGCCTCGCAGAGCCTCGCCTGCCTCCTGCAGAGCTTCACGGACCCGGCGCTCACGCGCCGAGTCTGGATGCTGGCGCCCTGCTACTTCCTCGCGTGCCCCATCTTCGCCGACGCCGGGTTCGCCGGCCGCATGCGCGCCGTGCCCGAGGACGCCGAGGGCGTCGACCTCGGGTTTCTGGAGCGGGAGCTGCGGGCCGTGGACGCGGAAGCGGAAGCGGAGAAGGATGGGGAGAGGAAAGGGTTCAAGGACCCGGGCCCCTACCGCAAGATCTACCGCCACGTCATCTACTGCGTGCCCTCGTTCGCGAACCCCTCGGGCAAGACCATGTCGCTCGCGCGGCGCGAGGGGCTCGTCAAGCTGGCGCGGGAGTTCGACGCCCTCGTCATCTGCGACGACGTGTACGACCAGCTACAATGGCCCGTCGCCAGCCCAGACGACGCCGCCCCAACGACCACGGACGAGTTCCCAGCGCGCCTAACCAAAGCCCTGCTCCCGCGGCTGATCGACATCGACCTGTTCCTGGGCCCTTCGCCGCACGACCCCTCCCCCTCGTCCCCCGCGCACTCCTTCGGCCACGTGGTCTCCAACGGCTCCTTCAGCAAGCTGAGCGGGCCCGGCGTGCGAACGGGGTGGACCGAGTCGAGCGCCGCCCTCGCGCGCGGCGCCTCGCAGACGGGCAGCACGCGGTCGGGCGGCGCGCCGAGCCAGCTGGCCGCCACCGTGCTCGCGGAGCTGCTGTCGTCGGGGGCCCTCGACGCCCACGTCGCCCGCACCCTGCGCCCCGCGTACCGGAGGCGCCACGCGCTGCTGCTCGCCGCCGTGCGCGAGCACCTCGCGGGCCCGCTAGGCGCGCGCGTGAGCGAGGCGGTGCGCGTCCCCTCCCCCTCCGTCTCCGGCGGAGACCTGCTCGTCTACGGGGGCTACTTCCTCTGGATCTCGCTCCCGGAGGGCGGCGGGGCGCCGCCGGCGCGCGCCGTCGCCGAGCGCTGCCTCGCCGAGGAGAACCTCGTCGTGGGCGCGGGCCCGCGGTTCGAGGTGCACGGCGACGAGGCCGCCGTGCGGTTCGAGCGCGGCCTGAGGCTGTGCTTCGCCTGGGAGGACGAGGCGGCCCTTGTCGAGGGCGTGGAGAGGCTCGCGCGCGTCATTCGGAGGATGATGGACGAGGGCGCCGGGACTGGGGTGCCGGATCCGGGGGCGGGGGTGGGGGACGTCGGCCAGTTGAAATAAAGTAGAGAAACCTATGCAGATAAACGACATGAAAGGGTGTTTTTAAAACGCCTCTACAGAATGGATACCTGCGCGCGCCTGCTTTCTTGACCTACTTATGGTTGCAAACATACGCCGCGTGTGTGAGTCCTTCGATTCCGGCGCTTGACTCTGATTTGTGTGCCACGCTTTTCAAGCGATTCATGCGTACGTATGATGGAGGTTTTAAACGGAAGCACGACTGATGGAAGAAATATATACTTAAGGATAGAAACGAAAAAGAAACTGGGCTGCAGCCGCGGCAGGAATCGAACCTGCCCCTCTTTCATCAGGGGGAGTTGGAAGAGTAACGATAATACGGAAGTGTTTGTCAAAGTGTGCACCTTACACCACGAGGCCTTCGAATGGCTGAGCTTTAGGAGGGCATAAGGTTGTCTCGATATATCAGCCTTCGCTATCTGCTCCTAATATGCAGGTATAAGGTTAAAGGGCGGCCCGAGAGACCAAGGGAAAGTAGTTCGTAGTCGTGGAAGCGACCGAACCTTCCACGGACATCGGTGGACCATTAGACGAAGCTTAGAGAGGTTTTACGTATGATCAATGCTTCAATATCGAGGGCTCTTTATCCCTGGGTATCTACCTATTTTCGCAACGCCGGCTCATAATGCATTCCTTATTTATACACGACGCAGTCCGCCGAGAAACTACCAGCCCCACGTCCTGGAGGAGGCCGTGAAGACGGGCGGCTTCCATTGGATGCGCTCCGGCGATATGTATCTCTTCTTCTTCGACTTTGCCTTCTCCCGCATCTCAATCAGGTTCTCCGGGATCACGAGCTTGTGCTCCCCCTTATGGTACACTTGCATCCTAAGCGCCTGCAGGGTGTGTTCGACGTCCTGCGTCGTCATCGCCAGCGCCGACGATATGGACTCGATGCTCGACTTCTCGTCCCTTTCGTTGTACTCGAGGAGAAGGTCTAGTATGTTCTCCGACCAGTACTGTCGGTAACTCAAGAGACCCAGATCGGAAAGGGGCTTCTCGGGGGACCCCAGCTTGCCCTCGATCTTCGAGAGCTCGTAAGAGAACTGGATAAGTAAGCGGCCGAATCCTTTCCGCTGATACTGGGGAAGGGTTAGGATACACGCGACGTTGTATCCGTCCGCGCTCTCTTTCTCCTTAGAAAAGTATCCCACTAGATGGTGGCCTTTCTCAGACTTCTGTGTCATGACGTAGAACAAGAAGGGATCTACGTCGTAGTAGAGAGTTTTATGATCCAGAAACATCTTGGACAGCAAACAAAGATTCCGGCACCACGTCCGCTGCCGGCGACCGTCTATCTCGAAGAACGAAACGTAGTCGTCTCGGTAGATCTCGTTCCCGGGCGGATGTTGTAGGGTGCATTTCTGACGATGCCGCGCGAATGATTTCTGGTCGCCATAATAGCACAAGCAAAACTCGCAGATGTATATGATGTCCTCTTGGGTGAAAGCCTCTGGGTACGGCGAGAAGTACCATGGAAATAGATCCCAACGCCCGAACTGGACCTTGGAGATGTTCCGGATTCGTGCCAGCTCCGTGGGATTTTGAGTCATCGACCCGCCGGTTCGCAGCTTCTCTATCTCGGCCTCCCTGCTGAAGGGGACCTCTTCCTTCTTGACTTCGTGGCCGAAGTCGTCCTCGTCCACATCCATGTCATCGCCGGCAGCGGCAGGTGTTCCTCCGGCTTGGGGCGTGGACGGCGTCTTGGTCTGGCTCTGGCTCTCGACTTCGGGCCACGGATGCGGCGTGGTGGCTTCGGACGCGACTGACTGCTCCCTCTTCGATGGACGCTTGGGTACCTTGTTTATGGGCCTCTTCTTCGGCGCGGTCGAATTCTTGCCCCTGCCATCTTTCGTTTTGTTCCTGTCGGGGTCGGGCCACTCGACATCCTCATCGAAGTCTATCCGTTTGACGGGCACCCATTCATCGAGTCGCTTGTTGAAGTTGTCGAAGTTGCAGTAGAATTGGCGGCCGCTCTTGGTGTCTTTGATACTGAGGATCTCGGCGCGACGCGGCTGGCCGTCCTTCTCTACCATAGCAATGCAGCCCACTCTGATCGTGTCGGGCGTGGCTTTGCTCTTTTGCCGAGGGCCTTCGGGGCCTACGGCGGCCTCTCCGTTCAGAACCCCCGGACTCATGATGAATTTCCGATGTTGAGGCTGTCTGGTTGATGAAGTGGTCGGTAGTGGCGGTTTGTTTGACGATGGATGAAAGAATCCCGAAGCGGTAGCCACATACAAATCAATGCTCAAACTGGCTCTGGAGCTTAACGAAGTTCCGGAGGGGCAAAGACCGATAACGATAAGATTGATTGGTGGTCGGAATTTAGAACACACAAGGTCCGATAGCGGGTCCGAGCTTATGTAAATCAATTAAAAGTCGAGGCGCGTTCGAAGGCGCGTCTCCCCTATATGCATCCTATCAAGGTCGACAGTGTCGCACAGGGCTTGAACATATCTGCTCCAAAGGGCGCCTTTCGCATCTCAAGATGGCACCGCCTATGTTTACCGTCCCGCCAGAACTTCCAGCAGAGAAGAAAGCTCAGGTGCATCTACTGCCATGTCGCGTGCATCATGATGGCAACGTCGGCGCTGTCGAGTCCTTCTGGTCTCCAAGGGAAGGTCAAGGTAAATGCAACCCTTTTGACTGTTTGCCGGAGGCAATAACTAATTACCACTATAGATGGGGAGAAGACTGCTTATTTCAGAGGCAGGAAGCTCCATGGAAAGACCATGAAACTTCCAGAAGGCTACCATGGCTCAGTTGTCGAGAAAGGCCAGCCAGAGCCCGAGAAGCGAAGCCGGGAGGAGATAGAGAAGGACATCGAGCTCCGAGAGGAGCAAGATGACCCAATTGAAGTCGGTGCTATGCGTGGCAAGTCCACGTTTGACGAGGTGGTAGTATGGGGTCACGAGACCACCGCAGAATCCGGCGCGGACCCCTACGTAAGAAGCATAGAGGAATGGATTTCGTTTGCCGAGCAGGTCAGTCCCGAGTCTCTGACTTTCCATCCCAGTAACTCTCTTTGGCTGACTTGTATAGATCCATGCATATCCTACCCAGGAAGATCCAAGGGGGAATTGAATTGGCTTTGCTACGTTGATGAGGTTGTTTTCATTCTAACTGGCATAGCATGGCAGGGTGCAGGCTGAGAATATTATTATTGCTGGTAACTCTGGTCTTGGGTTGTATTGTATGGTGTTGAGGCGTATATGAATGTCAGGACTACCTACATATGCATTATGGTTGTTCTGTTAAGGTGGCCAATTGGATATTACCTCTTAGAGAACCACATCAGGGGCAGGGCTATCCGGAAACCCCATCTTGTTGTCTGGCCAGTCTTGTATATTTTGAGAGGCGGGGTTGTTCGGTTTGAATTCAACTCAAGCCTGAGCTACCGCCTTGATCCCCGTAGCCCGGCCAAGCGGCGGTTAGCAATCATTTTCACTGCTTGGGGTTTGTTCAGACTTGCATAAGGACCGATCTCCTTACTAGTACACGTTCAGGAATATCCAATTTAGGGTCAAATGCTTCCATTAACCACAATAATGTGGGATATATCAGAACGCCCGCTGGATGAAACAAATGCCTAATACATTAACGGCACGGTAATTCATGCCTTCTTACATCAACTGAGACAGGAGTCTGACGAATCATCTACGCCGAGGGCCAGGCTTAGCTGCTGAGCCGGGAACCTCACCATTCTGGCCGGAGCTAGCTCTCTATCTGTACTTTTTCTTTTTCTTCTTGCCCTGCGGTTTCGGTTTCGAACCGGCCTTGTCCTTTCCATCCTCGCCCGCGATACGCCCGTACTTACTCGCGTGCTCGACGTCGAACTCGGGCTTCTTCTTCCGAAACAGCAACATGGCTATCCTCGCATCCTGAAGGCTGGAGTGGTGCCCCGTCTGGATCTCGACGCCGAGCACCTCGCGCGCCAGGACGCGCAGCGCCGGCTTCGGCCCGTGCCCGTACTTGCGGTATCCCGAGAAGCGCGCGGTGTCGCGGACCTGCGGCGACGGGTGGCCGAGCTCGAGCGCCGCGAGGTCGTGCCGGATGTCGTGGCCAACGATGACGCGGCCCGCGACCAGGGCGGCGACCTCGCGCTGCACGTCCGCGAACTCCCGCGCGTTGCGCATATGCCGCGGCGCCAGGCCCGTGATGGCCGTCCGCCAGTCCGTGACGAGCTCCCGGGGGCGCACGAACGAGTCGTACACCTGCCGCCCGTGGAAGTCGACGAGGCTGACGCGCGCGAGCGCCGAGTCCCGCCCCTCGGGCCCCACGCCCACCATCTCACAGTCGAGGGCCACGTACCGGCCGAGCGACTCGACCACGTCGGGCGGCGCCAGGCCCTCGTTAGCGCACGCCTTGTCCTCCTGGGACTGCTGCTGCGCCTTGGACGCGGACGCAGACAGGGATGGCAGGGAGGCGGGGTTCTTGGCGCCCAGGTTGTATGCCTCGGCCAGGTCCTCGGGCGAGATGTCGTTGTCCTCAGCCCACAGCGCAAGGGACGGCGTGATGGTTGCCGATGTGCCCCTTGTTACGGCAGACGATTGCGTGACGCCCATTTGCGCTTTTGGTACTGCTGTTGGTTTGGAGCTGCGCTGGTGTGGCTTTGACTTCTTTGATTGGCCTTGTGTCTTCCCCGTCGGCTTGTCTGGCTTCTGCCGTTTCGGGTGGGATGGTGCAGCGCTGGCCTCCGCTTTCCTCTTTGCTGTAGGTTTTGATATTGAGGGCGAGGATGAAGCTGTAGCCGGAGATGATTCGGCTTTGATTTTTGCTTGGAGCTTCTTCCAATTTGACGAGAGCTCCCGTGTCATATTCATTTCAGGTTTATATCGGACTGCTGGTCATATTCATAAGTGAATGTGGTAAGTACTTTTGCGAATGCTTTTTCGATGTTGAGATATTTCTGATTCGAATACAAAAGGGAAAATGGTATGCACTACTCGGTGCTAAAATTTTCAGAAAACAGGAATCTTCGGAAAATTGCAGCTTTGAGTCCTACAGTTCTGATTGGTAGGTTGTGAGAGTTTCAGTTATCCGATCCAGACATAACATTATCAGATTATCGGATATAAGATTGTGGGGCAATTGATTCGTGCATAGCTGGGCAACCGAAATAGGGGTAAGGGTTCAGTCAATAGCCAAAACTTTCCAACCTACGCATGCGTTATTTCCAATGATGTAAAAGCATTCGTCCATTGGCCCACGGGGTCTATATGTACGTTTTATGGCATCCAGTTCTAGTCCCATGATTCTCTCTTCAATGATGAATGGGCCCCAACCACACCATACTCGAGTGTTGAGTCTCCTACGTTGCTTACGCCTAATTTGGAGCTTTAGGACCACGCAAGATCATATCGTCCCGACCTGGCCCTGTGCCTATCCAGGCTACCTTGACACCCACAAATTCCTCAATGAACTCGACATAGCTGCAGCCTGTTAGATGAGTCCTTTGGTTAGTCGAGGCAAGGACTCACGCTCGCGCCTGCTTCGGTAGGTCATAGTATGCTTTCGCCGATCTGCGCTATGGTTAGCACGGGGTCGGCTAAAGGTGACTTGGAAGCTGAAGTTTTTCTTGAATGTCATGGGAAGATAAGAGAGCATATCTAGATCAACTCCTAAGGGGAAGGAACAAGGAGCGGAGGGCTCCAAAGCACATTCCACTTACGTTGTCGGCTTATTCCACCCCTCCATCTCGTGATACACGACTTCAACTCGTTCGAGTAGACCAATGTCGGCGGGGAAAGACTCGAGTGTAGCGCCGGTGAGCGGATCTCGATAAGCTACTGCTATCTATAACGCAGAGCAACGTTAGGTACGACGCAATTGAATCGGGAGCGGGCTGCTTACCTTTATAGTCGGGAAAGTATCCAGGACATCCAACTTCGTCAAGTTCAGGGCGGTATAGTGGTTTATGGTCTACCCATGTCAATGGTCAATCCGAGCAAAAAAGAAAGAGGGGTTTGGGGGGGGGGGTGCGAATAGCCTACGTGAGAGTATTTCAGAATGACTAGGTCGAGCCAACCACTATTACCAAAGGATTAGAATGTCATAATTACAGCAGGCAAGGATTCTGACCATCGACGGGGACGACCTGTAGATACGCCGATTTCATGCCCAATTTTCTCTAAGTTGCTGTCAACAGATTTCCACCTCCGGGACTATGGGTCTCCACTCACGCAATTTCTCGCCGGTTTCGTCAAGGAGCTCCGTAGGGAGGCAACCAGATCCAACCCTGGTAGAGTAGGCTTTCACAACGCCAATGATATGGTCGATTTGATGAGGATTGAGTGCGAGCTATATTACTAAGGTCAGACTTCTCTCCCTGACTGACAGGTGAGCATTCGTATTCTAATACTTACGCCTGTGAAGATACCGCCGATTCCCGTGTTCGATGACGCTACAGACATAGTGAGAAGTAGTATAATTGACAATTTGGCGACAAGGGTATGGTTGTCCACGGCGAACTTGCAGTGGCTCTCAGGCATTGCAAGTTAGAAGGATGCCCAATTGTGTGATAACTTACTGACAAAAGGGTAGGTTCCAAATTCTGAATACTGTCAGCTCTTATGTTCATGGATGACCCAGAAGTAGCTTCCACATACTGATATCAAGCATCATCGCCTACAAGTTGCTTAGCGAAATCTTATCCACGCCAAAGCTGGTGCAAAGTAAAGGGCACAGTGCTCCTGTTTTCCGGGTTGTTCCCAAAAGAAAGAGATAACTCGGAGATTTCACGGGAGGAAAATTAAGATCTCTAGATTTGACTTACCTGACATCCCTCAACCAGAATCTTTGAGCCCCTCTTCTGAACGTCGGCTATCTGTAATCGATACACCATCAGTATCTGTACACCCGGAAAAACCCCCCCCTTGGAAGGAGGGGGGGTTGATTGTGTAGCTCTCAAAAGAAAAAAATTGTCAGAATAGCTCGAGGCCAAGCCCTGGAGGACCACGCCGGGTAGCGGAGACGATCTCGTTCCCCCGAACGTCAAATCAGTACTAACCAAGGGGACAGCATCGACGACGTAGTTCTGTCACGGTCCATCATCAGCCAGATTCCAGTTTTGACTTGGAGCCCTAGGAAGTAGGAGATGGATACTGACGGCAAGATCTGGTCGATATTTCTTGAAACGCTCCAGCTCTATGGTCGAATGTTTGCGTTAGTGTACGGCGTGTACCTACTGCAGTCTCGCTTACATCATGAGTTGAGTTTTGGGGGGGGGACGGACTCACCTTCTTCCACGTCATATTCTAGCAGGTCACCAAACCTCTTCTTGTATCCAGCGGCAAGGTTTCGCAATTTCCTTTCGAAAACCTCTTCGTTGAACATCTCGCTGATGGTAATTCCGTTGCGCGATGCCATGCTGCTGTAAGTCGGGCCAATGCCACCTGCACAGCCACATATCAGCTCTCAGAACACGGCGTAAAGCAGATGAAGTATGCGTCCGGATAGGGTATCCCGATATTCGACTCACGCTTGGTAGTGCCAATGTTCCGGCCACCTAGTTCCTTCTCCTCGAGGCCGTCAACGCAGATATGTAAATCTGTGATGATGTGGCAGCGGTCTGAGAGGAGAATCTTTTCAGGGGCATGTTTAAGCCCTTTCTCTACCAGATTCTGAAGTTCTTGGAAGAAAGTTGGAACGTGAACAACAACCCCTGAACCGATTAAGTTCATACAGTTGGGATTTACGAGACCCGACCTATAACCCCTGAATTAGTGGTCGCTACCAACAACACCAGGCACAAGCCCACGATGTCTAAGGAGGCAATAGCTTCGAAGACAGTTGGAAAAAGGCCGTTCTTTTGAGCCATAATTAAGAACGAGGCTCAGATACTCGTGAGGTTACTCACGGCAACAGATCTAGCGAGGGTCAGCTATAATCGACTCTACAGAGAGGTTTTGGAGTATGAAACGCACGGAAATCGTAGCTGACGCCGTCAACCACTACTGTATGTCCAGCTAAGAGCAGTAACGTTAGTTCCAGGCGCTTGCCGCGGCATTGAACGCGATTAATTCACCATTGTGTCCGCCCTATAGTGGCGTCAGTCACTCAGATCCATGAGAGTGACTCATCCAGCGTATAAGGCGACTTTACCTGAGCTCGCGCGCAAAGTTGGGCATCGCGGGAGAGGATGTCCACCAATTTCCCCTTGCCTTCGTCACCAAAGGCGGTACCAAGTACTATCGTCGCCATCGCGCTGGTAATCAGCCACCACTGGATAGATACGTGGTGTTGCAGAGTGTCTCAATCACTAGTACTACTGTGACGTTTGCGATGTCGGAAAAGGCCTCATACCTTTCAATGGGGCTCCGTTACCAACATCATTTGACGTATGGAGGGGCTGAGGGGTCAATCGCGTCAACTCCCCCCCAACCTAACTACAAAACTTAGTTCCCTAGCTAGCGTCAATGTGGCCCTGGATAATCGCATTTATGCCTCTATATAAGGGTGGTTTGTTAGTACTTGAGGGTACTTATATGCTAGATAGCCACAACAATTTTGTGGCTACGCCAAGCCTCATTTGTGTTCGCCAAATCTGACCCAATCAGCTTTCTCCTAAACTGGTACGTCTCGCCCTTAAAGGCTTTTAGTAACTATTTTTTCAATTTTAAGGAAGCGCGCGGGCTAGCAGGGGCTCAAAATTGTTGGTGCTGACGCCCTTGTGGCCGTCTAGCAGATGACGAGTATATGGAGGTAGACAAGCCAACGATCTATAACAAAATCTCTATCACGAATCTTTTAAAAACCTTACTTACCATTAATGACTATACTACTACGGCTAGCGAAGCTGTACGCTAACTTCAACCCTTTTATACGTTCGCAGCGGTAAACTCCTTAGGCTAAGAAAGCTATACGGGTTGCTAAGTAGTGTGTAAGGTTGCAAGTGTCGGCTATGCCCGGGCAAAGACGGTGGAGAGGCTGCCTCTTCTTATTACTGGCTTTGCGTGCTGCGAGTCGATGATTTTGGCGGCTTCATTCAGTCTGTCGAAGCCGGCGGATAACAAGAACCCTACAGTACGTGTAGGAAGACAAATCCTGCGATCACCCTCGCGAGGAACCTGTTTCGCAACTTTATCGTCAAGCTGATATAACACCGTTTTATGCTTAATGTGCCGGGTTAGGTAGTCATAATCAATGCTCTTACTTTCGGAATGAACGATTTCACAGAGCTTCTTCAGAAAGTCTCGAAGGCTTAAGACGGGTTCCCCTTGGGCCTGATCCATGATGAATTCAACGTCGCTCGTAGTGAGATTTTGGCAACCCGGTTCGTGGCGTTGGAGGAAAATAGAGATCCGACCCAGCTCCTTCATGGTCTTCCTCGGTTGTGCTGGTCGCCTAGGGGCCTCGCGAGTCTCTAGCAAATCTGGTTGCTGTTCCGCCGCAACCTAGTATGAATTGCGTCACGTACTGTGACTGGGAGCACTGTTGTTCGATGCCCCCCACGTTGAACGCTGTAGCGCCTTGGATAGCTAGAACGCCTTCCAGCAACTGCGAGTTGCAGTTTCCCCTGCTCTAGTTCTTAGCAGCATTGTAAATGTACAAGATGGAGAAAGTGGCGCCAAATGTATCCTGGACGGTGATTAAGAACTCTTGGTAAAGAGCGTCTGGTAAGGTGAAGAACGAAGCAGCATAGGAGAGGATGACGCCTGAGTAGGAATTGCTGATCTCGCGCACGATGCCAGCACTTTTAGCGACCCTGATCTTTTCGACGAGGGTCGTCAAGGAAGCGGGGAAAGGGTGAAGATCTAATCCAGCCACTGCGATCGTTCCGTTGTCTATTGGGTTTTACAGACGTCTGTCTCCCCAAGCCAACTTATAGCCTTAGTTAGAGAGCTGGTCGAACGCTTCAACCACGTCCTTAACTCTAGAAACGGCATGAAAGATTTCTTCCCCAGGATCTGATGAGCAAGGAGAAAGGTTTGCAGTGCAAACATCGCCCGCAGCCGAAGACATTTAGTGTCAAAGGCTTTGGACTCCCAGTGAGCTCATCGACAGCAGGGGATTCTGCCGCCACCTTGGCAAGGACACTGATCTCTATCAAGGTCTCCATAACCAGAGCTTTCGGCTGCCTCCACTTTTCGGCGCCAGACACACCCTGTCTGTCTCCTTCGGGCTGGTGTTTGCTGTCCATATTTGGCTTTGGTCCTTATAAGTCTTTGCTGGCGGCAAGACAAACGGTACAGCGGAAATGGAAGGTGGGCAATGTGGTATTAAGCCGGTATTATGACTTTGTGCAAAGAATCATAGCCGCGAACACAAAGCCCGACATCTAGGAGCTGCAGTTTGGCTTTTCAACAAGCCTTTGGACCTTGTCAGAATTTACGCCCAGTTGCTTCGCCAGTGCTTGGTGGTTGCGACCGACTTGGCGAAAATACTTCTCGACAAGTGGCAGAACCCCCTTCTTCAATACCTCTAACAACCTCGATCGCCGTGTTGGTCGTCATTGCTACTGCAGCGAGATCCGGGTTCCGGCAACATGGCCGGCCCAGGTGACCTGAAATGCATCCTGGAGGCGTTGGTAATATTCCAACGCCACTTTGAACTGCCACACGACTTCGTTCAACGTCAGGGATTCCTCTGGCTCATATGGCCGAGCCATCGTAATGCTAGACCGATCTGGTTCTTGTTAGCAAATGTGAATTGAATATGAGAACCATGAATTGTACGCCATGGCTGCGGCCTCTCTTCCCAATTTGTACTTTCCGATAGGCGCCATATCTCTTCCTAAACTCTCCAACACCTTCGTAATCAGGGGTTAGGAGATCCTGACATCACAGGCTGAAGCATTTGCAACTAAGGAAGAATATATTATCAGGTTGACCTCTAAATGGTCGTAGCTAAAATAAGAAAATGGTAATGATGCCTTCTTAAATACAGGGAAATACAGCTGTAGCTGTGAGAAAGCGATACCGGAGGCGGCTGTAGGTAATTTCGACTAGGGGTTGATCTATTAGGGCTAACCAAAGCTCTTGATCAGCCACATACCTTTACGTTTTCACAGGGGTAAGACAGACGCACTGCCCAATCCAAAGATGTGCCCCCGTTAGGTTGACCAGCGATTATGAGGTTAAGCATTGTACTCCCCCACATGAGTATTTGGCCATTATCTCCTTCATTGCGAGATGTGGCTGGCCATCACAATCTCTTCACAGCATCAACTTGTCAAGGACATGGAGCTGCCAGGGAGAGGGATTGTGAATAAGGAAGAAGGCAAGCGAGATGGACTTCATGGTAAAAAGCATTACTTAGCTACGGACCCCGTTATCACAGAGTTTCAGAAGAGAGTTCTTTACAAGAGGTGGTGGTTAGATGGGTCGCCAATTGAGATTTGGGGTTTTTCGCTGGAAGTAAATACTTGGCATATTGAAACGAGTGATGGGATACAGTCTAATGTGGTAAAACAGTAATATGCGTCTAAAGAAAACCACTTTAACTTTCGCGTCAAGGGGCCGCGTCTTTACGCGTCGCCGTTTCCCTGAGAACACGGAATTAGCGCGGCCCCTCTAATAATTGACTTTTTCCACCCGATAAGGCCCCAAACAACCAACTACAATTCCAACCCCCCCTGATATCCCCAAGTAATTTCAAAGTCATAAGTTTCTGCGCGTCTCGCAAGGGCCAGTTTGACAAGTGATAAACTATAATGGCGACTCCAAGCGACGCCGGTATTATCACGTCGGATGCCCCTTCGAGGGCTACCGCCTCTACCCCTAAACAGAGACAGTTCCAGCGAGGATCCTCAGCCAGGCCTAGGGGCCCGCCCTCAGAAAGTTTGGCAGCGCCCAGCGATGATGAGGGCGCGGGTTTCGCAGATGATCAGATTCCTGGTCGCCGGAGAAGAGGCGACCCTTCTACTATACCAAGGGTCGAGGATCGAATCGGAATCACGGTGCAGGAGCATTTCGAGAACTTCATTGAAGAGTGAGCATCTTGTAGTGTCTGGTGATAAATATGGTCGAGATTTGCTGATGTCCTGTGGTCTGGCAGATTCATTGAGGATCCGACTTCTTCGGGAGCACCGACATCCAGCGCCGTCACCACAGACAAGTTCTACGTGGCACAGATCCATGGAATGCGAGTTTATCAGCTTTCGACCTTCTACGTAAACTGGGACCATGTTGCCTCATATCAAAACGGAGGCTTGGCCAACGCCATCAACTCACAATATTATCGATTCCTTCCGTTTCTCACCAATGCCCTCCATAACATGATTGCCAAGTACGAGCCACAATATTTCCGCGAGCATCGACAGGCCACAACCTCAAGTAATCAGACGACCTCAGGTGCGAGCAATGTCGGGTCGGCCAGTCAATCTGACCTACAGAGTAACAAGACAGCGAATCAGCAGACGGACAAGCTCTTCGCAATTGCTTTTTATAACCTGCCTCTAGTATCGAGAATCCGGAGCCTGCGCGCAAAGAACATCGGCCAGCTGCTCTCCATCTCCGGAACGGTCACGAGAACATCCGAAGTGAGACCAGAACTTTCCCTCGCAACATTCGTCTGCGAAGCCTGCCGGACAGTCATCCCGAACGTGGAACAGACCTTCCGCTACACAGAACCCACGCAATGCCCCAACCTCGAGTGCGGAAACCGCCTTGCATGGCAGCTCGATATTAGACGAAGCACTTTCGTTGACTGGCAGAAGGTCAGGATCCAAGAGAACAGCTCCGAGATACCCACTGGCAGCATGCCACGAACCATGGATGTCATCCTCCGAGGTGAAATGGTTGATCGAGCCAAGGCCGGCGAGAAGTGCATCTTCACTGGCGCACTGATTGTGGTTCCTGATGTCAGCCAACTGGGTCTTCCCGGTGTTCGACCGACAGCTATCCGAGACGACCGAAGTGCGCCCCGCAATAACGATGTGGGCGGCAACGGCGTCTCCGGTCTGAAGTCTCTTGGTGTTCGTGATCTGACGTACCGTCTAGCCTTCCTTGCAAATATGGTGACACCGGACACTTCAACACCAGGCCAGTCGGCTACCCGCCAAGTCAATGATATCGTCAACGCGCTCACCCAAGCCTCCGCCGACACGGCCGAGAGCGTCGAAGAGGCACAGTCCGCAGTACTGAGTTCGATGACAGGAAGTGAAATCGAAGAGCTTCGTGAGATGGTTCACAGCGATCATATCTATTCGCGTCTCGTCAACTCCTTGGCTCCTATGGTCTACGGCCACGAAATCGTCAAAAAGGGCCTGCTCCTGCAACTGATGTCAGGTGTGCACAAGACCACAGCCGAAGGAATGGCCCTGCGTGGCGACATCAATATTTGCATCGTCGGCGACCCTTCGACTTCCAAGTCCCAGTTCCTAAAGTATATCTGCTCGTTCGCGCCGCGCGCTGTCTATACGTCTGGTAAAGCTTCATCAGCCGCCGGTCTAACGGCGTCAGTGGTCAAAGACGAAGAGACGGGCGAGTTCACCATCGAGGCCGGTGCGCTGATGCTTGCGGACAATGGCATCTGCGCCATCGACGAGTTTGACAAGATGGATATCGCGGACCAGGTTGCGATCCACGAGGCTATGGAACAGCAAACGATATCGATTGCCAAGGCCGGTATCCAGGCGACGCTGAACGCCCGCACCTCGATTCTAGCGGCCGCTAACCCGGTGGGCGGACGATACAACCGCAAGACGACGCTGCGCGCCAATATCAACATGAGCGCTCCTATCATGTCGCGTTTCGATCTGTTTTTTGTCATCCTCGACGAGTGTAGCGAGACGGTCGACCGCCACCTTGCTGAGCACATTGTCAGTATCCATGCGCTGCGCGATTCTGCGGTGGAGCCCGAGTTCAGCACCGAGTGCCTGCAGCGGTACATCCGGTTCGCGCGGACGTTCCGGCCTGAGTTAACGCCGGAAGCGCGCGAGCATCTCGTCAATAAGTATAAGGAGTTGCGAGCGGACGACGCCCAAGGTGGCGTCGGCCGCAACAGCTATCGCATCACGGTGCGCCAGCTGGAGAGTCTAATCCGGCTCAGTGAGGCCATCGCCAAGGCCAACTGCGTCGAGGAGATTACCCCGGCGTTCGTCGAAGAGGCGTATAACCTCCTCAGGCAGAGCATCATCTCGGTCGAGCACGACGACGTCGAGATGGAAGACGAGGAAGATACCCAGGAGGCGCCCGATGACAGCGCGGCGCTCCTCGCGGCCGCGGACCAGGCGTCCGGCTCAGCGTCGGCGTCGGCGCGGAACGCCGATGCGGAGGGCGACGAGCGCATGGCCGAAGACCAGGGCGAGACAGAGGCGGAGGCGGACGGCGCGCCGAGGAAGAAGAAGACCGCCATCACGTATGACAAGTACATCAGCATGGTCAACATGCTGGTGTCACGTATCAGCGAGGACGAGTCCTCGGGCGCTGGCGAGGGCGTCGAGGCCGAGGACCTCATCCAGTGGTACCTGGAGCAAAAGGAGGACGAGCTCGACGGCGAGGAGGACTACCATCACGAGCTGGGCCTCGCCAAGATGGTGCTGAAGAAGATGGTCAAGGTACGTCTTTTGCTATATCGATCACGACCTCCTTCTCGCCAAGAATATCCCTCGTTCGCCTTTATGCGCCTCATCAGTACCCTTTTTAAGACTGGACTTTGCTGACGTGACACCCCGAAACAGGACAACATCCTCATGGCGGTCCGCGGCGAAGGCCTAGCAGAGGACGAAGCCGGCGCAGCAGCCGATGGCGGGGCCACGGCTTCGCAGAAGGTCGTCTACGTGCTGCATCCCAACTGCGCCATCGAGGAGGTTTAGCTGAGGGGCCGGCCCATCGCGCGGGTTTGCAATTTTTATTTGGTTTGGATGGCATGACCTGAGCACTCACCTGACACTGATATACCTACACAAGAAGCTCACGGAGGCACATGGCGTCTGGAGTTGGGGAGAGCTCTTTAGGGGTTTGTCCCTTGTGAATGAATGAGAATGGAGGGAATGACTCGGATGTTATGTATGGTCTGTCAGTACCTCGACGATAAACTGCATTGTGGTGTTCCTTGTGAATGGGTATTGTTCATAGCTGCCGAAGAGATAAAGTTGGTTGCATGAGGGATAGGACCGAATAATACGAATGAGTGAATGCCACGCCATCGATTATTATTACGAGGCTATCGCTAAAGTGACTCTGCCATCGTCCCGTTCCGAGGGAGGTCATGCTTTTAGCCTGGGCGTTGACTGTAGTTATGCCTATTGGCGTTGGCCCTCTTCTCACTACCTAATGCCCAGGTTTATGGATCTCAGAAGGGATGGCGGTATAGGGTCGATATGCCCAAACCCGAAACCCGACATGACCTATAAGTTCTCCCAGCCTATCCCCTACCAGCCAAAGCCTCGCCGACTTACTCTGCGATCTCCGCCCGAGGCCGGTTTCCCTTGGGATATCAATCCTAATGCGCAAATAAGCGCCCCTGCCGCCCGTCTCTCGATTCCGGCCCTCCACCCTGTCTTACGAAAACTTACTAAAGACAAAACCACACCAAACCCCTGCCGACCCCCGGGCGTGGGCGGGAGCAGGTCTTGAATCTACGTAGCTGTTTATTTGAGTTAGTCGCCCGTTAAGACCCCATCTCTCCAACAGCACCTATGGACATCGACGACGACAGCGTAGGGAGCCATCGTCAGGTCTCCCGAAGCGGGCCTCGACGGGGACCCGCGCGAGTTCGGGTTCGTGGTTTTAGCTACGCGGAGGGCCGGGCCGGGGTATCCTAAGGGGATTCCGCAGGGACGAAAAGAGGCAGCGCGAGAAGGCGAGAGAGCGAGTGTCTCGGCGATCCCCCCCGCGGCCTCACTCACTCACTCGCTCCCGCCACGGATTCTCAGCGCAAACTCCCGAGCGCCAACCGACCGGACCGGACGGCCAGCCGCAATGCCGGTTCTCCCCCGAACCGCCATTGGCACCGATGACCCCACCAACCAGGCCTGCTTAACCACACCTTCCTAGCGGACCCCATCCGTTCGAAAGGACCCCTGGCTAGCTAGCCATACCACCACCCCTATTTCACCCTCCCCCTCTCCAAGGGTCTCAGGGTCAAAAATTATCCGCGGCCCCGGTATGGAACAGTCCATAACAATAACGGAGGAGTTGCGTGTACGTATGCATATATAAGCATAAATTTGCTAGCGGAGCATCGGAGTAAGTAGCATGAACACTGCTGATGCTACCTAGATTGTGTATGTAATGTGGCCGTTTATGGGGGGAGAGTATCACGGTCGCGCTTGCGGTGACATTTTGAGACGGGCGGTGGTTTGGTAGAAGATCTGTTCTAGCTATGGAGACCTTGGATTACCTACATAGGTTATTTATGTACACGCGTCGCCTCGGGAGCCGCGTTATTTTTTCCGAGAGGCTTCAGCTGCCTGCCCCACACCCCTCGAGCAAGGGATTATGAATTCGTTAGTATGCTTCGGAAAGAGAGAGACCAGCGGCTGTAAGACCCAACAAGGCGACGTAATGAAGAGATCTAGAGCAAGGGAAAAGAAGAAATGAAGGAAAAAAAGGGGGGGGGGCCTTGGTTCACGAATTATACGAGCAGAACGGATGTGATGGAGTTTTCTGAATTCATTGGCACTGAGCAGCCTACCAAGACTACTGTCAACTTGTGATCTACGCACAGCGGTTGAGTGCCTCCCCGGAGGGGGCACTTCCCCCTGACAAGAGGTCTCCTTTTCCTCCTCATGAACTAAACCCCAGATGGATCCAAGCGGACCTGATCATCCGAAGCCTTATCGTGTTCAGATTCATTCGGTCCACAAGTCCATCCATCCATCAATCAATGACGACCAACAAGTTTGGCACATACAAACGTTGCCTCGGCCAGGAAATCATACTGGATTTCGCAAATAGTCGTGTCTCGTTGACGTTCATTGAAGGTTCACACAGTAATGGGGACACCTGTTGTTCGTATTCGTAATCTCGACCATGATCCTGCCCGCACTAGAAACATTCCATGCGCGAAGGATCTGTAATGTAGGGATCGCAAGAGAAATATGCTGTATCGACACAGCAAGCCGGGGTAATGTACACAATATCGTACCGAGACGGGTAACCATCTGCACGACAGTAGACGGAATTGGATGCTGACATCATGCTGCATCCGGGAAAATGTATACAGGTAGTAATGAGATATGAGGAATGGTCGAGAGACTCTCTAGCCGTGTTTGCAATTCCTCAAAAATGGGCGCATACCGAGCACTTCGTTCAAAGAACCCCGCCACTGGATGGTATGACTGCAGTTACCATTTGGTAGCCAAATGGATAAATACAATGCCGCAAGGTCCTACAGGTGTAGGTGACAGGCCTAGGTCTGTACAGTCGAGGCGGACGACGTATGTCTGCCCCAGTTGTCAGAGCGGCCACGGAAACTGCTCCGGTTACTTCGATTTGAAGTGGGCCGATCCGATGACGGACCTGAAGGATGCTCGCCGTGGTGGTCAGACATCTCTCTACCTCCCCTGTGTCCGCCCCGAGAAGAGTGCCTGCCGCCACCTCTCTGTGGTGGACGGCGCGGATTGCTTTTGGTTCGGTTGTTCATAGAGGTTCTGAGGCTGAACGGCAAAGTCCTGGGGTCTGATCCAGGCGTTGCGATACGGATAACTGTCTTGCCATTCGCCCAGTCGGGGCCAAACCGGTGTTCTTCGGCATTAGACGCCTCGACCCGGTATCTCTGGGCTAGGGGCTGCCAGTTGACCGAAGCAGCGTGCCATAGTGCATCCGGCGCTTCATTAGGTAGGTGGACAGGGGGCAACGATCCCATCTCTTGTTCCTCGAAGCACTCTTCTGCCATTCCTCTGCTGGTAGATCGGCTATCGTCGCTTGCCGTCGAGCTCGAGGTCGAGAGACTCGGAAGCGAGACGGTGGCGGATCCGTTCGCATTCGAAGGCATGTGCTCCAGGGTATGTCTGCTAGCGACTTCGACCGCCATAGACCTGGCAGGTGGTGCAGAATCCTTCCCCATAAGATGATTTATCTTGTCCTGCCACTTCTGCTGAGATGCATACTCGTGCGGGCTCTGAGGATGACCATGTAATCCCCGACTTGGAGGTCGCATAGCTGTCGTTTGTGACGGCACATTATGAGGCACTGGAGCGGCGGCGGCGGCAGCTGCTGCAAACGAGATAGGAGCAATTCTCTGAGGCGGCGCGGCGGGTGCCGGCGCCGGTTGTTCAGATATAGCTATGGATGGGGGAAGTTTGACTTGCGGCTTTGGGGGTGGCAATGCCACATGAGGGCGCTCAGGGTTGCCTGAATATACCGGGTGATCTTCCATCGTCGGTGGAGGCGGCGAAGGAGATTGGGTCCGAGATTGCTGCTGCAAAGGCTGTTGTGAGGTTGAGTCTTCATGAGGTGCGCCTTTAGAGGATGGGAAGAATCGCGAACCACCTCGAGTCTGTGAACCAGGGGTAGGCATAGTAACCCCGCTTGGTCCAACCGGCGGTTGTCTGCTGTAGTCAGGCCCAACTCCATTTGGCATGGCATGAGGAGCATCCTCCTTCTCCGAAACAGCGGGGCCATTCCATGAGGCATTCCGTTGATCGCCTCTCGAAGGGGCATTGCTGTATGACTTTACCGAACTTCCCACTTGGACTCTCTTTCCATCTTCGTTCCTCCTAACCTCACGCCACGTGTCAACAGTTGAAGGGCCCATTGCATCTACGCCCAAGCCCTGATCTGCAAACTGCTTCATCTGGGCCTCATTCCTTGCCCGGAGTTCAAGGTTTATGACATGGTCGTCTGCGGCTATATCTGCGCTCTTCCAGGGATTGCTGGCCATCTGCTGTTCGCCTCGAGAAGGAGGCGCGGGGCGGCCCCGGGGTGGCCCGATCGGTGCTAGGCGGCTCGACGGGGGTTCAGCATGACCATGTTGAACTTGGGATGTGTGTCGGGGGGTACCAATGGGGGCTGGATGGCGCGGCGCAGCTGAAATCGGAGCGTGGTGCGGGTCTGCTAGAGGTCCCGCACTGAAAGTACCATTTCCAAGCGAACGATCGTTTCCAGGGGCGCCCCACACATTTCTCGGCGTATTTTGAGGGTTGCTTCCCCAGTAAGGGGCGGGCTTCTGTGACTGGGGTGCCTCAGGCCAAGACGCTGCTGGCTGGGCTTTGGGCAGGGCTGACGCCTGAGTCGCGGCCCCTTGAGACCTTGCTTGGCTGTAAGAACTCTGACTGCCACCGTTGACCTGGCCCTCTGCTGTCATCTTAGCCTCGATCTTCCCTTCCTGTTCCTTTTCGACCGACGACGTAGCTGGCGCATCGGGCTTCTGAGGGGACGAACTGGTCCTTGCGGCAAGAGACGCAGGAATGCTTTCGCGCTGCGGGGGTTGGTATGCTTTCTGGGCATCTTCCTTGCTCTCCTCCTTCTTGTTGCTCTTCCGCTCGGGAGCAGGACCGAGCGCCTCGAGCTTTAGACGAAGCCGCTCCTTCTTTGCCGCCTCCTCGCGTTCCTCCTCTTCCACCCTACGTTTCCTGGCGGCCTCGCGACGCTCGCGCATGATTTTCTTCTGAAGTTCGATAGCGTCTTCGTCCGTTGATACTGCCGGGGGATTGACTGGCGAAACTAGACCCCCATCAACCGTAGCTTGAGGATGGTGGATACTGGCATGGTTTTGGTTGGGAGAAGGCCGTGGCTGCCATGGCTGACTATAATGTGAGCGCGGCGTTGGATGGTTGTTCGCGGGCGAAAACGGGCGACTCGAATTGGGACTATCCGTGCCACCAGCGAAGGAACCGGTCCGTGCCTGTAAGGCCTCAGGAGGTGGGACCTCGTGTGATCTTCCCATTCGGTGGGCCATGCTTCCGCTACCACCGCTGACGTTCGAAGAGCCACGGCGACGGCCATAGGGTCCTTCTTGCCCACTAGTCCTGCCCGTCTGAAAAGCGGCCGAAGGCTCCGCGGGTCCCTGGTGATCATGATGCGATGGCCGTTGCAGGACGGAAGGCTGTCTCGAGGGCATCTCGTGTCGCGAGCCCCTTCTATCGAAGACAGGCTCGTAACGTCCCGATTGCGAGTTGAAGAGCTCGCGGCTCGAGTTGTTAGGACCTTCGCGCCAGGTTGTTCTACTAAAATCATCCGCGGCGATCTCCTTGGTGGGAGGCGGCGTCATACTCTTAGTGCTTGCGATGTCGCGTTGGGCGCCTCGTGAAGGGTGGGTATGTGCAGGTAGCTCCATAACTATAGCGGGAGATGCTTTGTCGATAGGCGGCAAGGGAGCCCAGGGAGACTTCACGGGCGCCGGGGGAGGGGGTGGCTTCGCTACCAAGGTAGGTTTCTCTGGTGCACCCTTAAGCACGAGGCCTTTTCCTGATGCCAACACACCCGGCCTGACCGACGGAGAAGCGGTCGCACTTGTAGAAGTAGCAGTAGGTGCTGGGGATCTCGGCTTAGGCTGGACGTCCGGCTCCTTGCTGATAGCAGCCGGAGCCGGGGCTGGAGCCGGGGCTGGAACTGGAGCTGGAGCTGGAGCTGGAGTAGGATTTGGGGGATGCTCGTCGGCGTGCGGTAGCGTGATCTGGGTTCCGTCGGTCCACGTTATAGTTTCGGGTGCCCATTCCTCCTCATCCTCCATATCGGCCCAGTTCGACTGGCCTTTGGCGTCGTCCTCTGGTCGTAGGCGGTCGGCAATGTGGATATTGAACTGATTCATGATCTCTTCATCCGATAACTTCTTTGGCTCGGGCGTAGGTGCAGCTACTTGGTTTATTAGCGGGAAACGCGCGGACGGGGCATGATGCGGAAGTTCAGCCGGGGGTGACTCACGCTTGTTGCGATTCCATACTGAGCTGCCGTCGGGGGCAGCGGCCGACTTGCCGTTAGTACTAAGGGTCTTGGTAGAACCACCCAGATTGCTCCCGGATTTTGCGACCAGCTTCAGGCGCGAGGCAGAAGAACCCGCGCTGCCTGGCGCCGGTGTTGATGAGGCAGATCCGGCGGCCGACTCGGGTCTGGAGGCGGCATTCGCCGCGCCTTTGGCGGCCAGGAATGTCTTATTGACCGACACGGATTTGAAGCTCTTCGGCCTCGTGGTTGTTGATGAGGTGCGCAAATGGCCCTTGTCATCGGTAGATTTAAGAGGGTCGGCCTTGTACGCTTCTGTATCTGAACCCCCGCTCACGCTTACTTCAGCTGAGTTAACCAGTTCGTCGACTATATCGGTAATCTGTTTGTTCTCGATCTCGTCGAGGGACCCGTTGACAGTTGTACCGGGCGTGTTGACATGCTGGGCATCAGTTTTCGTCGTAGCAGCGGAGTGCGTCTAGAGGTTCCGCGTGTCAGCGTATTCAAGGTCATCACGAGCAGGCCGCCCTCACTCAACCAACCCACTGCAACCCCAGGAAGCGGAAAGGCGAAAGAGAGGGGATTCAGGCCAAATGAGGTGGAAATGGTCTTGCGGCGACAGACGGTTCCGGCCTTAAGCGGAGGCCACGTAAAGCACGGGAAGACACTCACCAGCGAAGGTTCATTTACAGATACATCGACGGGCTTCGTAGCGGTGGCCTCTGTAGCCATCATCCACTTGTCGGGTATCGCGATATATGCCTATTTACTGGGCAGGGGAATCAGATGGTGAAATGCTGGTAAGATGAATCTAAGTCAGTCAAAGCAGGGTGAAGAAGGGCTGGGGCTGAGCGGGAGGGAACTGGGCGTTCATTCAATTGTTTTTCCAAGGTCCCCAGTATTTGGTGTCGCCTTGGCAGTCAGTGGATGAATGAACTAGGGATAATGTGGGACAGGTGGTAGGCAACCTATTGTTCATAAACTAACACCGCAAGAAGAGAAAAATGCCATTAAAGGCGCCATGCAGGTCGGGTCGACCAAGTAAATGGCAAGCAAGGTGCAGCAAGTACGGGACTTACGTGAGAAATACGCCTGCAAGGAGAGAAATGAGTTAGGCGGGCAGTACGATTAAAAACCAACTGTATGGTACGCGCGTAGAAAAACTACGTACAGATTGCGACCTGTGACGGAATGCCTCCTCTTCGTCTGCTGGTGCTTCTTTCTTCCCTCAATACGTTACGGGAGAAAGAAATATGTAGATGGCGGGGAGGCGCACGAAGAAGTGCTGTTGAGGATTTTGGGGAGCAGAGAGGGAGAGAGAGGGAATGGGGTACGAAGTATGTAGGTAGGTAGTAAGAGAAGCTTTAACAGCCGAAAGGAAGTTCGTGGTAAGAGGAGGTTACTACGTTGTACCTCCCTCTTCTCCCGCTTATTAAATAAAACTCAATGGGGACGGTCAGCCGCTCCAGTCGGCCCGTGCAAATCGGCAACAGCAGGTATGTATATGAGAAGTCTGTATGTATCTACGGGCGCAATTGCAGGTGCGGTTGTGGGTGGCAGGCACGAATGAACGAACAAACGAACGAGTGAATGAATCGGTTGACATGACTGAAGGTCCAGGGTCTTGGCCGAATGACTGACTTTCCGTCGATGCGCTGAAAGCTGGAAGGGAAGTGGCCTGGAAGAAATGTGGGGTCTCGCAAAATGGTTGTTGTATATGCGCATACATATTCAAATATATACCTCTAACGTTAGTGGGCTGAAAACAACATCAACCACAATAACCTTTGAAGGCAGAGTAGATGGCGAGTGCACAGGACGAGTAAGAATGGTAAGGCCAAGAACAATAGAAAAAGGGGTAGTTGCGATAGACCACTGTACCACGGTCCTAAAGCAACCGGATATGTTCTTGAATGTAGACGTAGCAAAAGAAATGCACTACAGTGCATCGATGTAGATCCGAAGCCAACAGGGACCTCTATGCATCTGAGCACTCGAGCATACCCATATGTATGACGGCGATAACAAAGAAAAGCTGACAATTCATGGCTTGGGCTTTCTTGCTTCGTTCTAGTACACGGAGGCTAGCTACGACCGCAGCAACCCCTCTATCTTATGTACAAGGTCTCCGTCGCACCCGCGATCCCTTTGCTTTTCCCGCCCGCCAGGCCATCTTAGTGCGCGTTGTTCTTGTGGTGGCCTGCAGCGCCGTCAGTAGAATTCTCTTTGCAATTCCTTCCTAGCCGAACTTACGGAGGTGGAAGTAGTAGGTCATGGGATACCCAACGACGAGGAGGAGGCCAATCCAATGGAAGATAGCTGAAGGCGTGACATCAGTATACGCTATACACCGCACACCAGATAGCTGGTCTTTCCCTGCGACGACGTACGCTTGTTGGTAGCATTCTTGCCGAAGTGCTTGGCCTGGTAGCTGCCGAAGAGGCCGCTGGGCTGCATATCGGGGGCCGGGCCTCGGGGGAGTTTCTCGTAGAAGCCGACGACGCGCTTCATGCGGACGGCATCAGGAGCCGCGCCGATAGCCTGGGTATCGCATCCCACCGTCAGCACGTCCTGGAATTCCATCCGACCTTTGGAAGCCCCTCCTCTCTCATCGCAGAGTTCCTCGGATATCGACGATCAACATGTCCTCATAGCCCAGCAATAGCGATTTTCATATGACAACCTCTTATCATAGAAGACACTCGGGTATAGGGGGGGTTAGAGCATAATCGCATAGGAAGTACGTACGTTGGGCGAAGCGACCTATACATATCATGTTAGCAAGGGTTTCATGGCGATATGCACCAGAACCGACGGACCTTGGGGGGGATGAGGGTCGAGAGGGCCCGACGGGTAACGAAGCTCATTGTGGCCGTGGGTTGGGGGGGGACGCAGTCGTTATGCGAAGAAATTGGGCGAAGACGGGGACCACAGAAGTCTCAATTGAGAAGTCCGCGACGAGATAGCAGCAAAGACTCGAGGTGAGTGCAATTGAGTAAGTCGTAGCTTGAAGTCAAACCAGCCAAGGCTCGTTGCAATGGAAGTTCGGAAAAGAAGACTCTCTTGCATAGTAATCAACTTGGACCCGACGGGCAAGTTAGCGCGATGATTTGCCGGCCAGCCAATCAGAGGACCCGAGCCATCGATGACGCCCCGCCCCTCCCACTGTAGCCCACTGTAGCCCGGGCCAAGCTTGCAGGTGAGCTTTGCATGCTTCATTGATTCAACATACCTAATACATTAACCCTCACCCTCAGGTATTGCATTGCGTTTAATCCATTATTCAATGTCGTAGCGTACGAGGAGCAGCAAAACCTGTAATTCTTCGTCGCAACCATCCAGCTCCGTTTTTCCCCTCCGCACAAAGACGATGGCCTCCCTTCGCACTCAGACGGCAGCCAGACTGCTGCGGACATGCTCCTCGCTACCCAGCCGAGCCCTCTCCGGGACGCAGCAGCGCCGCCTCAAGTCCGACACCTCGACGACGACAGCACTTACCGAGCACGGCGAGGTGCATCCCGCCGTGAAGCCCGCTAACGCCCCCGATTACGGCGTGCACATCGACAAGGCGACATCGTACGTCTCTCTATCCCCCGCCCTCCGCGCGGGCATGCACGCGCACCATCGGGAGGACGAGTGAGGGTGGGCATTGACCGGTTACTGCTAGGACATACACCCCGGTACCGAAGCGAATAATGGACGGCAGCGAAGAGACCGACATCCTGCCCGCGGCCGTCATATCCGGCGCGCCCATCGAGCTGCAGGCCCGAACCGTGCGGTACGTCACTCCCAGGCCCAGAAGCGCACAGACTGGTTGAGGGACGAGGTAAACAAGACAGAAACGTCTAACTCACGCGCGCTACACAAACAGGATATATCAGCCGGCGAAGCCGGCGACGCAGTCCGGGACCTGGGGGGCGCGCCACTGGCGCATGGACTGGGACGTGCTGGGCAAGGGCCACCGGTGGGAGAACCCGCTGATGGGGTGGCAGGCGTCGGGCGACTTCATGCAGGGCACCAGGATGGAGTTCCGGACCAAGGAGGACGCCATCGCCTTCGCCGAGAAGCAGGGCTACGAGTATTTCGTCCAGGAGCCCACCAAGCGCGCCTTCACCCCCAAGGCCTACGCCAACAACTTCCTCTACTCCCCCGGCAAGCTCAAGCATATCCGGACCAAGTAAGATAGGATAGAAGCTACATGGACAGCAAAAGCAGCAGGAGGAGGCATGGATGGTGGATATAGGGGAGGTAGAGACGTGGGCAGACGGAGAGAGAAGAGAGATACGGGGAAGAAAGCCTCTACTGCTGCTGTGTGGTCGGCTGCTGACTAGACTAGACTAGCCACTGGTCTGTTTTGTACATATACTACGACTTGACAAAGATGCGTCGAACACCATGCAGGATCTGGATGTTGTGCTTCCTCCAAAGTACCTAGCCATCCCGCAACAAACTTGCTTGCTACTTTAGCCCGCATCGTTCCATCAACTGTCCCGTCTCCTTACCCCCTGTAGCAGCAGACGCCGTCGAAACGTCTGGACTTCTCGGTTTTCTTAACCATCAAGGGCGCGAATGTCTTCCGCGGCAGTGAGCATCTTTACTATGGTATGTGGCTTTTGGTCGGCAGCCATAAGACAGATAGAGCGTCGTTTAGATCAAAGCGAGACGCACGCAAGACAAATCGAAAAAGTTCGCTGAGGAACAGCTAGCAGCAGGGGAAAGAAAAAAAGCCAATATGATGCATTGTCCACAAAAACCCGGGTTGTAGTCCTTAAGACCCGGGTAGTACGCCTTACTCCCATCGTGTATTCGAATTTCTGAGTATCTTCGGCCGTCCGCGCAGCCAGGTCCCGAGTGAAACTACATTCTGGTATACATAGTCCATCCATTGCTGTGCGCCTTACCGCACGCCCCGAACCTCAAACGCCTGCCTTTGTGGTATCCGGTAATGCCCCAACGCCATGCATAGAAAGAAAGCGTCGCTAACTATTCCCTCAGGTACTGCTCGTACCTCACTTCCATCGTTTAAGTACCATAATGTACAGGATGGAACAACCATAATTCCACCGGCAAGACCGGTTCGTGAATGGGGCGAGGATCATCACCGAGGCCATGTTCCGGTTCATTATCATCATCCTAAGTCGTAACCATCTGCTCGTCATGGCCATTCTGCTTGTCCTCATCATCACCGTCCAAGCCGAGCTCGATTCTCGGCGGCAGGTCTTTTTTTGTTTCGTTGCGCACAATAGTCTCGCTCCAAACCCTCGTCATCAAGAACTTGCGGATCGCTGCGTCGTGTTGGTGGTACTGGTGTTGCAAAACTACCTTGTTCACCTGATCGGCCACCTCTCTCCTTAGCCCAGGCTGCAGAAGAGCAGCGAGTGTGGGGTCAAGACTATCATGTGGGAAGACGAGCAGTGTCATCGTCTTCTCTAGATCTTCCAGGAACTGCGTATCTTGCGAAGCACGCGGACCCAGCATTGTTGTTGCAAACTCCAAGGCAGGGGTAATATCACCGCCTGGGCTTGCCGTACATTTCCGGATTAGCTCCACCAGTTGAAGGCGCAGCAGAGCGAAATGTAGGGACCCATTCTCATCCAAAATCTACGCATAATGTTAGACTGCGTTCGGCGGGAGGGAGCGGCAGAAAGGCGACAGCGAGTAGGCGTGGCTCATTTTAAAAGTGGTTGTTTCTCATCAACGATCCGGAGACCATATGAGTGGTGCATGTAAAACTCGTGTTCTAATCATAGCGTATCAAGTATCAGGGGCTAGTATACAAAAGTTGCACTCACAGATGGGTCTAAATCATTCAGAGTCTGAATAGCTGCCTCGATATCACCTTGGTGTATCGATTTTTGTATGCGCTGCCGAACCTCAATATCCTCGTTGTCTTGTTGTGGATTCAAGTTGGCTTCTGTGCAGAATCTGGCAGCGGCATTGGGGTAACCGGCCACCGTGAGGTAATCTAGGATTAATGCGTTGATATCGCTTGTTTGCCATGTTAGCCACGGTCCTTGATAACTAGTCGGCATCAATATTAAAAGGGCAATGGGGACTTGGAAGTGTTCAGATATTGAAGATAGATAAATCGTTCTCCGCATAAGGTGCTCAGAGAGATTCCCATTGATTGTCGTTACATCATGATAAACCCCGAGGATTAAAACCAACTTGGAACACAACAAATTCGTGTTTACCTTTTTGGCGCTTTTACATTCTCAACTTGTTGCGTAAAGTTATGCCGTACGGGAGTAGCAGTGGACGTAGACGAGGTCTGTGGGATTTGCGGTCAGCCTGTGGAGGGGAACGCTGTGGTCAGGAAGGGCCTCGAGTCAATGGTCAGTCGTGGTATTGGAGATAACCGTACCATCCTGCGATCAAGTAAAATCTCTGCGATATGTCGGGCGTGTCGAAGTTGATCCTCAAACGTATGCTCTGACGAGGACATGCCCAGTACGCAATTATGGCCTGGTGGTACAGGTAAAGATGGTTGACATTGAGGTTGCGAACAAAAGCAAACCTGAATGTTATGTACAATGTACGTAGGTTTGATTGAGGCTGAAAATGAGCAGTGAAGGCAGGTGGAAAAAGTCCGGTTGGGTATGCAAAATTGCAAGGGAAGAACACGGTAGCTTGGGCACAGACCATATGCACCAACTGGCGCGAGACATGGCATCCGAACCCTTCCTACGTTGCATAATCTTATGCATTTACCAGATATCCTGTGGATTCTTGTCACTATCGATATGCCCCATGCTTCAGCCTTGAATGGTTCATTGTGAATGTCCTCCAGTCTTTCGTTTTATTTGTCTTCAACTCCGC
The DNA here is from genome assembly GCA_004155935.1 of Monosporascus sp. GIB2. NCBI lineage: Eukaryota > Fungi > Ascomycota > Sordariomycetes > Xylariales > Monosporascus > Monosporascus sp. GIB2. The sequence continues at coordinate 133,162 of QJNV01000907.1, read as the reverse complement.
TATATTCAGATCCCACATATAAAACGCCTTTGGTCGTCCCTGGTGTTAGGCCTTTAACGGTGGTTACTTCGTAGTTGGGTACAAGCTGCCAGCACGGGCGTAGCTGTCGGTGTCTCCCGCACCCCCCCTAACTAGAACTCTTCTGGCAGGCACGCGACAGTCACATCTCCCCTTCTTTTACAAGAGATCCTTAGTATATAACATCAGGAAGTGCTTTTACCACAAGACATCTCTTTCCCCGTCGCTGCCTGCACATCTATCTATAATCGGGATCCTCGGACAGCCATGAATACCAGTGTTGGCTCAGCGGCTGTTGTGCCTGACAATCATGCCGATACTATCGCTAAGCGAGTCCACTACAGCCCTCCTTGGGCTGACCTAAGCATCATTGGAGTTGCTGGAAGCTCCGGATCCGGGAAGTCGACACTGTCTCATGCCATAGTGAGCACGCTTAACCTGCCGTGGGTTGTGATTCTGTCTATGGTTGGTAATGTCTCTCCTGGAAGGTGATTGCGAGTTTCCAGGCTCACTCTGTGTAGGATTCGTACTATAAGCCCCTAGATGCAGAGGCTTCCAGAAAGGCCTTCTTGAATGAATATGATTTTGATTCTCCGGAGGTATGGCCTGTTGTCTGTGTAACACCTCCTGTACATGCTGAAGTTGGTCGCAACAGGCCATAGATTTTGACGCATTGCTACAAACTCTTCGGGACCTCAAGGCAGGGTGAGTCTAGTTAGGGGTGGCACCCCTTGCTACTAGGTCCCCTGGATCCGTGATACCATCATCAGTCAAGTACTCTCATCTCACGTTACACCCAGCAAGCGCGCAGAAATACCCATTTACTCCTTCGAGAAACACCAGCGTTTAAAGGAAACCACCGTTATATATTCCCCGCATGTTCTCGTCCTAGAGGGTATATTCGCTCTGTATGACCAAAGAGTAATGGACTTGATGGATATGAGGGTAACTATCTCCTGCATATGGCTCCTTGTCTTTACCCCGCTGGCTAAGTTTGGCCACAGATATACTGCGAAGCAGACGCCGACACCTGCCTTTCAAGGAGGAGTACGTTGGCACCTTGAAGATAACCGCGATATTTGCTCATGCTATCACCTGTTAGTATTGCGAGACGTAACAGACCGTGGCCGAACTGTCGAGGGGTGCATCAAGCAATGGTTTAGCTTCGTGAAGCCTAACTATGAGAAAGTTAGTCCCCCCGGTTCTCGTATCAGATCCTGAGCTAAAGTGTGTCCCAGTACGTTCAACCACAGAGGAGCCATGCGGGTAATTGCCACTTCTAATGTTGACTTTGCTCATCCCACGATCGGGACGCCCCGTACTATTCTCTTATCTGCCACTAGGCTGACTGGCTGGCGTGACAGACGTCATAGTGCCACGCGGAATAGAAAATCGGGTTGCGATGAGTGAGTTAAGCCTGCAGCTCTCACTGGATATCACTAATAAGGTCAGCCATGGTTACACAGTACATTGAAAGGAAGCTGGTCGAAAAGTCGGCCCGTCACCGCGCAGCGCTGAAAAGCCTAGAGATGGGCTACGACGTTGAGCCCCTTTCCCACCGAGTCACCGTCCTAAAGGGGACTCCACAAGTCACAGGCATGAACACATTGATCCAAGACATGGACACTTCGAGCGAAGACTTCATATTCTATTTCGACAGGTTTGCCTGCCTGCTGATTGAACAGTAGGTCTAGTATGAACTCATGTATCTCCGTGGCAGGATCTCACATCTCTAGGGCTTTAAACAACGTCCACTTCAAGGAGTTGATAGTGGAGACGCCAGCGGGCCATAAGTACCAAGGACTTGCCCCGAAAGGCGAAGTAAGTGCCGTTATCGTTCTTCGCGGCGGCGCTGCCTTCGAGGGGGGCCTAAAGCGGGTGATACCCGACTGTCGGACCGGCCGCCTCCTGATCCAGTCGAACGTTCGGACCGGAGAGCCGGAACTCCACTATCTGAAGCTGCCCAAGGATATCGAGACACACGAGAGTGTCCTTCTCCTCGACGCCCAGATGTCTAGTGGAGGTTCCGCGCTCATGGCGGTCCAGGTTCTCGTGGATCATGGTGTGCCGCAGGACCGCATAGTCGTAGCCACGTATTCGTCCGGTAAGGTCGGTCTACATCGCCTGACGAAGGTGTTCCCGGACATCACCATCGTAGTCGGCAACCTGGTCAGCGACTTCGAGGACCGGTGGGTCGAGAAAAGGTACTTCCGCTGTTGATAGCGTCACTCCGGTAGATGTGATATATAGAATTAGGCGTGCATTGCTTGCATAAACTAATACCAACTCGCCCGTGGCCAGCGCTTTCCACTGGGTCCGGCTCTCACTATTACCGAGGCTACCAGCGTCGGTATAAAAACACCGAGTTTGCTTCGAAAGACAACCGCACAGATACGGTGGGTGCGATTCAGCCGCCACGTAACCGTTCAGCGTACCAGAGAGCAAGGGAGGCCACTTGCAAGGGTTCCTGCAATAGACACATTCCATCATGGCCAATACGGTTTTAAGGGGCTTGCAGTGTAGTTGCTCAAGATGGTTCCCATCGGTACCACCAGCTGTGCACTGGTGTTCCTCATGATGTGCTTAGAAAAGTGGTTCTCAGAGATGAAATCACATTGAATTGGTTAGTACGCACATTTGTGTCCTTTCAGGAGTGATGTTTATCAGTAGCCCAGCTCTCTAGGGAACTGCCAGTAGCCCCCCGTTTCGAGGGTACCCCACGCGAACCCGGACATGACTTTGAGTGCGCTCCAGAACGAAATACTGGCTTATTTGTCGGATTAGGGTAAGGTGAGCCACACCTTCCGTATACATATAGTTGCCCTTTTTATAAACAGCTAAAATGTAACGTACACGTCAAGCCCAACTCTTCTTGCATGTACCAGGACTCAGACGAGTTACTTGGCACTTGAACCCGCCTAGCATAGTGGTTGTCAATATACCACAATTTCGGAGGAGATAATCGCTGCTCGCACACAATGGCAAACTGAGATCTCATTATTGTGAGTTGCATATGAGATAAAGGTCTCATTACGACCTAGGTACCTAACCCTAGGCAAAGTCGCCGATCTCCAGACCTGACAGCTTGCCCGAAATACCGTATCCACCGGGAGTCGTAAGTCCAAATGACCAACCCAAACGGGTAGACTCCGAATAAGCCGTCCAGGAACTTGCTCATAAGGCCGCTAACTATAACCGACCCAGTGCAGGCGGAGAGAAAAGACCTAATGTTTATATCTGCACCTCCTACAGCGGTACTTCTCCTGTACCGGCTCACCGGAACTCACGAGTTCGCGTCGGTAGTCGTGCGCGGCAAAAGTGGCGTACTACTCGATCTCTAATTGTACCGTGTCGTCATGTCGGTATAGTTTATTCACAGGGTCTAGTATCAGGAACCATACAGTAAGCCATGCGTGCCCGCCAACAAGCATTAGTCTCTCTATCTCTCTATCTCTATGCGTGCATATTTCACTTACGATACGAGTCCTGCACGCCCTCCAGCTGGTCCAGGCCCTTCCCAATCGGTATATCCATGACCTCCAGGCTCAGGGCGGCATGTGCACTGCTCTCCCCTGCTCACTCCGTTCGCGAAGGTCATGCCGTTCTGCAGATTCGGCGCCACTCGCAGATGTTGCGGTTAGAGAGCGCCGGGGCCGAGATGGCCTGCTTGCCCTCGTAGCGCGCCAGACCGAAAGCGACCAGCGGCTTCTCAAAGGTTTCCGCCTTCCACTGTCCGCCGTCGATGCATTCGTAGGTATGTTGCTTGGTCGTGCGCATCTCCTTCGAGCCGGAGGCGGGGTGAATGTACGTGGCGAGTCCCCCGTCCGCTACGTAGACGATGCCCCAGTGCTATTATGGAGAAGTTATCAGCATAATGCCCTGTGGAATGAGGTAATATTTGCAAGTAGCGAGACAAATCTAGAGTTGGCGTCATTCGCGTCATTCCTATGGATCGCCAAGCAGAGGGAACCGGTCTCGAGTCTTACCGGCCTACTCGGGGACGAGGTTGTCACGACTTCATAGTGATTCATTGCTATTTCCTCGCTGGAGCAAACTCGGAGAGGGTTGAGAAGATAGCACTGTAGCTAGGCTTGTGGTGACAGGTGTTATGTGATACAGGGGAGAAGCAGAATAGGGGAGCTCATAACACAGGCTTAAATAAATTGCAAGCCTCAAAAGCGCCACACAATGAATGCGTGACTATAATAGAGACTCTCTTCCTGATTATTATCTATACAGTTAATCGGAAATGTGTCTGTCACGGTCGGCACGTAATATGTGGCTTGGTTCAAGAACGGAAGGGCGTTGGTGATTCAAGGAATGAAGGGGTTGATGACTATGTAGGATGCTCTGGGCCTATGCTATTCATACAACGTGGGCATTACGATATCGCTGAATATTAATTACTGGGTATCGGGAATCTGGGGAGGTGAAGCCATGTACAAGATGGCGAATTCGTTGGCACCGCACCCTCTTTACCCTTCATCCCAACCAAGGCTTGAAAGAATCTGTACGACCGCGAGGAGCTGTATGGCGGGAAAATCCCCAGGCCATTGAATTCAACTAATGAGTGATCATTGTAAATCAAGCTTCCTGATTGCATATTTCTTGCTATGAGCACCACACAGCTCTTAAGCTATGTCACAACTATCCTATCTCTGTTTTGCTCGGGCTCTGTGGTATGGGGAGATATCTAACATGAATCAAAGCCTCTTATTAAAGCATAAACTCAAGTTCATCCAATAGAGCTGTTGATCCTAAGGGGGGCTGTGAAGGTCCTTTGGGGGCCCTTTGACTACGAGAGACCACAAGCATGCCCAGGCTCTGAAATTCTCATCCGAAATGGCCAAGGACGACAAAAGAGAGGCCTCAATCAAACGCTTCACAATAACTCCCCACCATGCGAATGAGACGCCATAATGCTATCCCGGCCAACCCTTAACTGATAGACAACCTAAGGGTTCGACTACAATGAAAGCCTCGTCATTCCTTTTCAAGTGCGCCAACCAGACTCTCCTGCTCCACGACATTAAGATAAATAGCATTTTGCAGCTCAGGTTTAACAAGGTCTGAGCCGCACCCGAAGCCACATTCGGTGCATTTCTGTGTGAGTTCCTGGTACGTCGGGCCCAGGCGGGAGTTGACGGAAACAATTTCCGTACCACCACAACATCGTCGGGGTTGAGTGCGCACCAATAACAGATTTGAAGCAGTGCTACACCTAGACTAAAGACTGTGAGGTTGCGGATCCCGTAGGTTAGCTGGGTTTACTTGACGCCGTCGCGTAATGGCTCGGCTTCCTTCGAGCTCGGCGGGATTTCGTCCGGTATGCCATTGGCTACTGAATTCTGCCTCGTCACGAGTTCAGTGCTGATATGAAGTGTGTTCAGACTCTCAACAAGATTGCCGTCGTTGTGGAAGTAGGATAGATCTTGCAGAGTCGAATAATAGCGTCACCACGTGGTACGGTGAAGTTGTAGCATCCCTCTAGCTATGGTCAAAGCCAATCCCAGCCGCTGGGGAAGGTAAAGAGCATAGTAAATCGCCTGATTCAGCGCTCTTACAAACGGGACCAACTCGGATATTATTATGCTATGTCGTATTTTATATAATATTGCAATGCAACAGTTAGATAATTAAAATATTAAAATTAAATAAAAAAGATGCAAAATACACACAAAATCAGGCATATCAGCTGGGGGCAGGAATTAAGAGGGTATGTATGGGTGGGTAACCATACAGGCGATTAGGAGACTGATACCTGTCAAGGTGCCTAGGGAAAATATAATATAGCCGGAATAGGGTGGCTTTTTATTTTGATACATGTCGTAATGTCGCTCTTCTACTTGTCCTAAACTTTTTGCCAGTCGGTTTTGACACGTTTACTGTAACACAGCAGCGCATCCAACGTAAGCCCCCAAGATGGCGCAGCTACTGCTTAAAAGGTGTCTCCCTTGTCTCCCATGGCCCGATTCGGGCTCTCATCTCTTCCCTTTTAACAACACGAGTTTGTCTAGGGGCGACAAGGGAATTCCGAAACGAAAGCACACTGATCTCGTCAAGCGAAATCAAGCAGCAGCTGGAAGTAGAGCACATGGATGCTTCCTCGGTCAGCCGTCGGATTTCCTTTTCGCCTTGCAACATTGAGGACGTGGAAAAGGCATTAGAGGAAGGCCTAGATCCCAACGCCCAATGGAAAGAATTCGATCTTGTTGCACCCTACCCTACTGGAGGATGCGTAGTTCCTTGCTTTGATCCTTTGGCAATTTCTTGGGCGAGCTTTAATACGCCTCTTCACAAGAGTTTGATGAACCGACATTACGATGCCGCGGCTGTCTTGCTGAAGAACGGCGCCCGGATCGACTTGCGCAATGCACTCGGAAGAACCCCATTACACGAATGCATCACTCAATCCGATTATGAAGGAGTTAAGTTTCTCATCGAAAATGGTGCAGATATTGATGCAATAAGCGAAGAGCGGTCGGTCAGAGACCAGAACGTTCTTCATCTCTCAGGTACTGCTGGAATTGTTCCCTTGCACGAAGCCATCAGGGCCTGGGATCTCCAAATGGTGGAGCTTTTAGTAGAAGGAGGAGCAGACCTTACCCTGACGTCTCCGGATGGGTGGACAATCCTTGACATTGCTCTGTTAGAGAGAAATGAGTCGATTACGGACTTTCTCCTCGAACACGGTGCTCGCCTTTCAGAACCAGCTTCTTCAAGCGATGAGATTCGGCCAGCAGCCCTGCGGGAAATGGCACAGCTGTTGTTGGCAGACATCAATATGTTTCCTCCATCGAGCTGTAGAGTAGCGTACCTCCACGTCATCAGTCACCCCGAATTCCTCGACTCCTGGAGAGAATATACTACAAGCTCTGTGCCGACATGCCGGGTGCTCCTAGATACATTTCTCGATCTCCTATCTCGAATAGCAGAAAAGCCCAATCCAGAGAATGTTCCAGGAGCACCGAGTTGCATGCAATGTGTCACATATCTGAAACAACTATCGCCGGACAAGCCTGGTCCATATGAACTTCATCCAGACCGAAGCTCCCTTAGCCGATCCGCCAGGGATGGATGCTGTCTCTGCGCAGTCTTTGAGGACGCTCTGGTTCATGGGAGTGGCGAATGGGCTCGCAGAGGGTCGGCTTCCCAAGGAATGGGGGAATCGTCCGGGGTTTTGCTGCTGAGTCAATACCTACATCAATACTCGGATAGCGATATCAGGATTACCGTGCGCTGCGAAAACCAATCCGAGGTTTTGGAGGTCTTCCGTCTTTCTGGTATGTTCTCTTCCCGTTCTCTTATATAATGTCCGGAAGTGTCTATCGCTTCAACACCAGGTACTATTAACCTCTAAGCCCGCCTACAGATTCTTTCGTGATAGACCACCGACAATTTCCGGATGACCCCGAACTCGGAACAGCGTCGCCTCGAGCTTTCGAAATCGCTCGCTCCTGGCTCGAAAATTGCAAGCATTATCATCCGACCTGCAGCGCGGCAAAAGACGAAAACCGCATATTACCTACACGGGTCATCGATGTGGGAAATGAAACAACTGAGCCCTTCCTTTATAACAGCAATGGCAAATGTGCTCCGTATTTGGCCCTCTCGTACTGCTGGGGCCATACGAACAGCCTTACAACAACGAAGGGGTCACTATTGGATCGCCTGGGAGCAATTCCACTCAGTTCATTTCCACCGACACTGCGCGATGCCGTTTTGGCCACAAGACACTTGGGGTTCCGTTTCCTTTGGATTGATGCCCTATGCATTGTACAAGATGACGCAGACGACTGGGAAAGGGAGGCAGCGCAAATGCAAGCCATTTACGCCAATGCAACTATGACCTTGTCAGCTCTCGAATCAGAAGACTCCACGGGAGGATTATTCCGGCCGCGGCGGAATTTACTCGCCAGTCCTGTTCAACTGTCTCTACGCGTTCCCAAAAGATATATAGCAGAGAGGCCGGAACATAAAACTAGTTACTTCGTTCTTCCAGTCCATGGAGAGAAGGAACTCTTTAAGCCTGGTCCCGTCAACTCTCGGGCATGGACACTTCAGGAGCAACTTCTAAGTACTAGGATACTTCATTGGGGTCCCGGAATCCTGTATTGGGAGTGCTTGAGTTGTCATGGCTCTGAACCAGACCCCGAAGGCAACACACATCCGTATAATAGCTCTTGCACAGAATTTACGGGTATGCGCCAACGCAAACGTATCGTGCAAGGACGTCTCCAGGAGCATGGCATCTCTTACTATCGATATAATAGCAGTCAATTTCATAACGATCAACCTCTTGACAGAGATGACTCGGACGACGAAAGCGAGGGTCAAGATGAGATAAGTACTTCTAGCCCATCACGCTGTTACACCACTTTCCGCGACTTCCAGGAGGATGTATCGGATGAGGATGAGAACTCAGGCAGCGATATTGTTGTCGAGGTGGATGATGAACCCAAGGAGCTTGATTTAGAAAAAGTAACCTACTTGGAATGGCAACAACTTGTCTCCGAATACTCCCAACGTGGGTTGACTAAGCCGACAGACAAGGTTCCCGCATTCCTAGGACTGAGCAAGATGATGGAACGAGCACTTCAAGACGAGTTTGTCGCAGGAATATGGAAGAAGTCACACTTATTTCCTAGCCTCCTTTGGGCAGCGCGAAAGCCAGGGGGGAGTTCAAGGAACAGGAACTATCCATCGTGGACTTGGGCTTCCATCGACGGTGAGATCGAATACGCGGGACTTAGCTTAGGAATGAAATGGGAGCCATCGGACGCGACCTTAGACGCCGAAACCTCCGGCCCATCACAAAACCATGTGACCGGCAGCATCACCCTGAGAAGCACAGTCAGGAAGTTCCCGAAGGACTACAAGTTTTGGCGCTACGAAAACTCGAGTTTTAACCCTCTCCACAGCTACCTCTCGAACCGAGAATATTGGGAAGCCAGGCCTGTAAAGAGGTTGAAGGAGGAGCTGATGGTGGTCAACGGATTTCGAGACGTCAGAGCTGCCGCCCCTGAAGCGAAAAGGTCTGGAGGCTGGGAAGGCGCCGGGGACGATATCTATTGCGTCGTCATCGCCCGTATTGGCAAGGAACCGCCTCCCAAGTTTGGATATCCTGCTTTCCCTGGGGGAAGGCCTAGGTCTCTCGTCTGCCTATGTCTCACTCCTGTGCATCATGGCGAGGGAGCCGAGACGGAGGCGCAGCGTAATGTGTTTCGCCGCGTAGGACTGTGTCACTTCTGGGATTTGCCTGTCTTTTGGAAGGGCGCCATGAGAGATAAATGGGTGACCATTATTTGAACCTTAAGGCAGGGACTCCATTGAAATGGTGCCGTTGGATTCGCCAAGTCCCGAATAGTCGGAGAGGCACAGATATCTGGCACAAGAGAAAGATGGCGCTTCGGGACTGGGAAGAGTTAGTACGAATAGTTAACATTATTTAACCTATCCTGAATTTGTAAATAACCTATGTTATTATTGTTTTTCTTTATCGAAAATTTGTATATTTGCGGTAGCTTTCAATTTCCGTTTATAAATAACCCGTTATTTTTTTAACGTTATCTCATAGGTGCTAGAAGTGCATACAATAAGTGGGAGCGGCATTGACGCTAACTATATATGGAAAAAGGTCCACTTTAGGTTCGATATATAGGAGGAACGCGGTAGGAAACGGGTGTAACGGGTTGTAATAGTTAGTACAACTAGTTTCTTATCGTTATTTCTTATTAGCAACTGCGTTTTTAACTGATTTCAGGTATGTTTTAAGGCTAAAATAAGGAGGAAACTGATAATTGCAAATTTTACAATAAATTAACTTAATTTGATTACTTAAATTAGCCTTATTACTGCTTACGTAAACCTTATTAACGAAAACATCTTCCGCCTAAACGCGCCGCTGAATTTATTAGTTAAAAGTTATTTCGAGTTATTATTTATTATTTTATACGATTTTTACGTTATTAAAACGTTACTTGTTATGTCGCTAAATTTAGTGAAATTATGCGTATTTATATAGATAGTGGAAAAATAAATACGATATACGAATATTTTCGATACAGAATATAATAAAACGAAATTTTATTTGCGAATTTAATAGTAATATTTAATGGATTTTAATAAGGTATAATATTTTTTTCGTTTTATTATATATATGTAATTATCTCGAAAAATCGATAAAATTATATTAAAGTAATTTATTCGAAACCCCGTATTATTCTTTTATTCGCTATTTATACGAAATCGGTAATAAGTTTTATATCAGCGTTTTCGTATATAAAACCTTTATAATTATGTCGAATTATTTGTAACCGTTATTACGAGTAATTAAATTAAATTTAAAGTATAACGTTAAAGTTATATATATTTTTTATTTTATTTATATTAATAAAAACGTCGTTAAATTTGATAACCAAATCTTTTATATAACAATAATCTTAAATAAATTTAACCCGCTAAGTTTTAAGATATTAATTGCTATAACAAATGAATATTTTTGCTAATAAATATAGTATTATTTATAAAAAAAATTAAGGTTTTATAGGTATATTACGAAATAAGCGTTATAAAAAGTAACGTATTAAAAGGTGATAATTTTCTTAATAATATTTATGTCATGAACCAACCAGTGGAGGCCACGGAAACGGTCGCACTAAGACCGAAAACAGGACTTAAGTGGGTCAGTCACGGGAATAAGTATGCATCTAAGCAAAAAGATCCGAATTGCTCCATCGGATCAGAAAGGAGCAATATATATTTAAGCAAAAAAATTCGAACTACTCTATCGGATCAAAAAAAAATAACCATAAAATATATACTCCCGCGACCACATAACTAAATAACGACAGCTTACAATATAATTTCGTTACCCAAAATACCTTTAATATTACGAAACGTAATTAAGTTACCCTAATACCTTATTACTTAAATTCTTACAATATTTTACTAACATAAACTTATCGATTAAAGTTTAATAATTAATTAATTAACCTAACCGTCATACGTTGCAAATTTTTATTTAATAATACCGTCAAACTTTAAGCAATATTTCGACAAAATATTTACCAGCAAGCAACCTACCTACAAAATTCCCGAAAATAACAATATAAATTCGGACGAAAAAAAACAAACTCTTACGCTAATTAAGGAAAAAATTCTTCAACGTCTAAACCTTATAAATTAACATATTAATCAACTCAAGCGAAATAATACAAAACTTACGTTAACCCTTTAAATTATTCGAACCTTTTTAAAATAAACCTAATAAACCTTTAAAAAAATACCCGTCTAATTAACCTTAAGTAAAAAACCTGAAAAAATGCTAAAACCCTTTAAACCTAAACTTTTCGATAAAAGGTTTACTAAACTCTAGTTATTTCTTGCTTAATACCGAACGTACTTTAGGTATTTTCCAATACGATTAACTACTCTAATTATACAAATCGAATTCGCGGCAAAACGACTTTCGGAATACGCAATTATTTAATTCGAACCCGTTATACGAAAATATATCACAGTACCATTAAAACAATAAAACCTAAAGGTAATACGGATTTACAGCAATTACGAAATATTTAAATAAATTTTTTAAAAAACTTTTGATATAATAAACAAAAAAAATAAAACAAAAATAAATATTTAGTAATTACGACAAAAAGGATTAGCATTCCGATATAATACCGACTTTACTTAGCTCTTATCAAAACTTAATTAGGATTAAAAAGCTTTAATAGCTTGATTTTTCGACGGCCTTTAAAAAGAAATTTAAAAGAAATTATTTAAAAAGGATTATTTATAATATCTTACGGATTACATTATTATGGCTATTAAAATCGATGATCGACAATAAACTTAACGAATTCGTAACGCCAAAAGGAAATATAATAATAAATTACGTTATAACGCTAATAATAATACACCCCGATAACAAAACACATCCCACAAAACGGAATTAGGACTTATAAAGATTAATACCGTTTAACGATAACATAAACGACGAATCGAATATTGGAACTATGGCAAAACAAGTCATAAAGCCCCTAAATGCAGGGCACCCAAAAAGCCACAACAAAACAAAACTTGAACTCTAGTACCTACTGGATAAACACCTAATAACCCAAGCAACAAAACAGTTACCATAATACGGCGTAAACCTAACTCATTAAAAACATAATAAGGATAAAAAGAAGCCAAAAAACTTTCCCAAACAGGAGTACAATAACACCTTAAAACATTACATCCCTCGATATCCTTACAGTTAATGTTACGAACGCAACAAAAAAAAATAGCAACGATACATATTTTAAATAATAAAAAAATGGTTACAAAATTATTAAAGATAAACCGAATTTATTTGCCCGGGAATTTCGAACCAATACGGACGAAAATATACTATGCATTACCGGCGACCCGAATATCCGGTTTACGAAATATGAAAACAATCCATTTACTAACAAATAATACGTATAGCTAAAAAAGGATTTAACTTCCGCAACAAAACAAGAAACAACCAAAAAAACGAACAATAATATCGGCACCTCCGGATAATTAGCACTCAGGAAAACATCGACCAAAAAAGGGCCAAATAAAGTTGGCCAACGGGCGAATAATACCCTTAAAAAAACCCTTTTTACCATTATAAATAGTATACATACAACTAAAAAAAAAACTACCTTAAAAAAACGCGACCTAGCCATACGGTAATTAATCGCAAATCTTCACCTTTAACTATTTACTACTATAGACCCGCAAAAAAAAAAAAGAAAAATTATAATTAATTTGGAACAAATTATTAAAAATCTATAAAAAATAAACGAAAACATTTCCACTTAAGCAATAACCTATGCCATAAAAAATAATATACTTAATAAGATTAAAAAATACGGCAATAAAAAAAAATACTTTAACTAAAAAAGATAATAAAAATACAAAAAAATAAAAACATACAATTTCGCAAAAATACAAAACTTTATACGGCACGTATTAACACACTAGAACCATAAATCGAATAACAACATCACCTTATCAAATAATTACGAGATCAAATCGATAATCTCAGGAAACGAACGTAACGGTTCGAACAACCCTTAAAAAAACCAAGCCCCTTATAAAAAAACTACGGAAAGGCGAAACCCAAAGGAACTAATAAAAACTTCCGAAAAAGGCTTTAACAGTAATAAGGGAAAAAAAACACCCCGTCACCCTAAAATTACGAATTAAAACATATTAATATATTATTATAATGGATAACAAAGCCCTAAAAAGCAATTATATCACGCTTAAAATAATAAACCGACTTAAACTACTATAAAAATATAAAAAAAACCCTTATATTACGAACATAACCGAAAGTTAATTATTTTTTTACGACAACGAAAAAGTTATACGCGAAATTAATTACTTTAATACCGTTACTTTGGGATAATATATAACCATTAATTTTAATATCGTACCGCTAAGGAATTATAATATAATTTTAAAAACAACATAATTACGCTAATATAACCCTTTAATTAATTAAATAATTAGCTAGGTAAAATTTCCTTTACGGTTTAACAACAAATAATCAAAAATAAAACAAAAGTTTTAACATTCGATCGAAAATAACGACGAATACCGACATAAAGATATAACAAAAACCTTACCACCTATAGGGGAAAAAAAAAAACAGCATAAAAAAATTCGGCGTATTATTACTACCATCAAAACAAAATTACGGTAACTAAATAATAACTTACAACAACCAGCCCTTAAATCAAAAAAACTAATTAATATATTACTATAATATTACAAATATAAAAAACTTTTCAATAAAAAACTTAAAACGAAATTACCAAAATATAACGAATAAAATCATAAATTTATCCTTAAAAAAAAGCATTTACTAAATTTTACCCCATTTATAACTTTAACGAAATAAAATTACGAATATTTCGGGAATACCTAAAAAACCGACTTAAAAAAGGATAAATTTAATTATCCAAATTACCAACCGGTTACCTTATATTCTTTATACTTAAAAAAAACGGCAAATTACGATTAATAATAAATTACTAATAACTTAATAATATTACTATTAAAAACCGCATGTTATTACTTTTAATTAACGAAATAAAAAATCGTTTTTATAAAACCTAATAATTTACTACATTCGACTTTAAAAATAAATATAACTTAATTTAAATTAAAAAAAAACCATAAATAAAAAATAACGTTTCGGATTAAATACGGCTTTTACGAATATCTTATTACCTCAATAAAACTTACTAATACACCCGCTACATTTCAACGTATGGTAAATTATATTTTTCGAAAACATTTCGACATTTTTGTAATTTATTACTTTAACAATATTTTTATTTTTTCAAAAACCAAAAACAATATAAAAAACATATTCATAAAGTATTATAACTATTTTAAAATACCAACCTACTAATTAACGCGAAAAAAAACTAATTTCACACATAAAAAATAAAATACCTAAGCCATATTATTACTCCTAAATACATTAAAATAAACCCTAAAAAATCGCTATAATACTTAATTAAACATAACTCACTATAATTAAAAAAGTACAAACTTTTTTCGGATTTATTAATTACTATTAAAAATTTATCAGAAATTTTAACCGGATAACCATACCTTTTAACGTTTTTATATGGAAAAAACAAAAATTCTAATAAACGCCAAAAACGGAAAAAACATTTTAATAACTTAAAAAAATAATTATAAATTAACCCGTATTAATTATATACGATCTAAATTACCTAATAAAACTAAAAACTGATACGTCAAATTACGCTTTAAACGTAATAATCGAATAACGAAATAATTAAAAAATATTACACCTTATTACGTTTTTGTTATACAAATTACAAAAATTTAAACTACGTTATATTATTCTTAATAAAAAATTTCTAATTATTATTAAAACATTTCGCGAATTTAAACATTTCCTTAAAAATAACTAACATTAAATTAAAATTTATACGAATCATAAAAATCTTACCCGGTTTACTATAACTAAAAAATTTACAATACGATAACTCCGCTATGCCAAAAAACTAACCGAATACGATTTTATTTATTATTTACCGCAAAAACTTAAAAAATAACAAAACCAATATATTTAATAAACGACCAAACCTTTAAAAAAAATAATCAAAATTAACTACGCAATTTTCGATACCACTTCGGAAAAATATCTACGTCTACGACAAATTACCATAATTATAACTACACTATTAAAAATGTATAAAATAATTCGAAATTTAAATGCATATATACAAAATATAAATAATTGATTATTCGCATAAATACCCGAAAAATATTAAAAACATTTTATAAAAAATATGCATAAACATACTTTATACAAATATCCAAATATTAGGAAAATATTTAAAAAATTACGCCGATTTTACCGTTTTCTTAATATAAAAAAAATAATACAAAACGTTATACGATAATATAACATATGCGCAAAAGCAAAAACACGACGACATAAGCCTTATAAAACATTATAACCATTACCAATCGCAAAACGACCATAAAATTTTATTACGATAAATTTTATTACCAAACTTTTTTTATCAAAAAACCTTATTACGGGCATATATTACGATAGCATTTTTATAATCGTAAATCGATTTACAAATTTTTTTTATTTTTTATCTTATAATAAAAACACCAACGCCGAATAAATAACGTATATTTTTTTTCGAAATATTTTCAGCATATACGGATTATTATACGAAATTATTTTAAATAAAAGTACGACATTTACGTTTAAGTTTTAGCAAAACCTAATAGCCCAAATTAACCTAAATTATAAATTATTTAACGCTTTCCGACTTTAAACAAACGGACAAACAATACGACAAAATCAAATATTCGAAATATATTTACGATATTATATTAATTATAAATAAAATAATTAAGTTAAAAAGTTACTAATAACCCAAATAACCTATAATATTAATTATTACGAAAGCATTAAAATAACTTTATTTATAACTAATTTTAGGTTTATTCCGGAAATTTACCGAAATTTATAAAAGGAAAAACCTTTTAGCGTTAAAATAATTCTTATAGTAAAATAACTTAAATAACTGCATCGAAAAATAAAGATAAAATTAAAATTCGTACGCGATCAAATAAAAAAATACTATAACCAAAAACGGTTAAAAAAAATAACCTTTTCGGAAAAAGAAATAATTTACCTAATTACCAAAAATATCCAAATAAAACGCCTAAACAAAAAACTCGATTTTAAATATATTAATCCTTACAAAATTATTAAAAAAATTTCGAATAATAATTACTAATTAAATTTGCCACCTAAAGTTAAACTTTACCCAGTTTTTCATATGTCCTTATTCGAATTAACAGCAAATACTATCAAGGTATACATAAAACAAAACGAGGTAAAAATAAAAAATGGATAAAAATATAAGGCAGAAAAAATTATAAATGTACGAAAAGTTAACGAACTTACGCAATACTTAATTAAATAAAAAAAATACCCGGATTTTAAAACTTCCTAAAAACCCGCTAAAAATTTTATCGGTATTTAATATTTATTAAAACGTTTTTATTAATAACGCCCCGTAAGAAAAACTCCCAATTAAAATTAGGCGAAAACCCGTTAGGTAAAAACCAGCCAAAAATAACGGTAAGCAAAAACGCCTCCAGGCATTACTTTTCGGCCGCCAGACGTTCCGCCTTTTCTTACTCCTTTAATTCGTCCAACGATTATAACCCTCGGTTCACTATATAGACCCCTTTCTTACGAAAAAACTTTTGTTAAATGCGAAAACGGTCCAAACGCGATAAGGTTTTATCTAAACGTTTCGAAATAATTTCCAGCTCGTTCCGTATGTCGCGTAATTATTAACGAACTAACGCTTTTTCTATTTTCAAACGCTTTATTTCGTTATTAATATTATTCAAAAAAATTAAAAAAACGCCCGAACTATCATAATATCGCTTTTTGCGAATATAATTATCGTAACGGGATATACTGTCAAATATAACGTATTTATCCCCAACGTAAAAATAAGAAATATAAGGCATAACCTTAAAACCAAAATTAGTAAAGAAACGAACAAATATTTTTTTTTTCTTTCGTTAATCGCGTTCGGAAAATACCTTTTCCTTACGTATACGAATTTACGAAACTTACTAACACGGCTGGATATAATAAAATAAAAATATTTACCTCGAATAAAAATTTTCGGAATGAAAATTTAAAAAGGAAAAAATCGTATCATAAACCAACCAATAAAAGCCACGGAAACGGTCGCACTAAAACCGAAAACAGGATTTAAGTAGGTCAGTTACGGGAATAAATATGCATTTAAGCAAAAAAATCCGAACTGCTCCGTTAGATTAAAAAGAAACAATATACATCTAAGCAAAAAAATCCGAATTGCTCCGTCGGATTAAAAAAAAACAGCTATAAAATATATACTCCCGCGACTATATAGCTAAATAACGACAGCTTACAATACAATTTCGTTACCCAAGGTACCCTTGGTATTACGAAACGTGACTAAGTTACCCTAATACCTTATTATTTAAATTCTCATAGTACTTTGCCAACATAAACCCGTTAACTAAGGTTTAATAGTTAGTTAATTAACCTAGCCGTCACAATTTAACAAGTAATCCTTAATTTCGTTAATAAATTTAACATTATCCATTTCGAACTTTATTACATATTTTTTGATAACTTATTTCTTTCGTTATATTTGTTTTTATAATTTCGGAAAAGAAGGATCGTATTAATAACTACCGCGTAAAAACATAATAGAATCGTATAACGGTTTTTAAAGTTAACAAATATTTTAATTTCGAGGTGTTTCAATAATAACGAAATAAAATATCCTATACTTAATAATAAAGTAAATTAAATCGTTTAAGTTAATATATTAATAGTATTATTTTTTATTTTATTATATGATAAAATTAATTATATCGAATTAATTCGCGTATGCCCGAAACTAGGAAATACATAAAAAATTTATCTGTAATTTTTTTAGAAATAATTAAAAAATAACGGTTAAATATTTCGTATAGCTTTCGATTATAACTATAATATAAACGGCGTTAGTATTAGTAATTAACGGCGGTATAACTTCGTTTAAAATTATTATTTACGAAAAAACGTAAGTTAAATTATTAACTTTAACTTTTTGTTTTATGTTACCATTACGAATTATTCCCTTTTTTAAAAAAGGTTATTTTAAATAAGATTAATATAAAAACGTTACCGATTTTCGTAAAATTTCATAAAAAAGTTTTTAAATATTATGCGAACGAAATTATTAATAAGAAATATTCTTTAAAAAATACCTTCCGTAATAGCGTTATATAAATTCTTTTAGAAAGTTACCGAAAAGTTTTAACACAACATTTTAATTATTATCAGGCTTACTTAGGAAATCTGTGATTAAGGTAACGCCGAATTAATTTAAAAATAGTAAGAAACGGGATTTTAAATCGGGCTTTAATATTAAAGGTACGTTTTCATTTCCTCCTTAGGGAGATAAAACTTATCTCTTTAATTTTTAGAATTTAGCCCGGTATTAAAGTTATTAAAGACTTAATACTTAAACTATTCGAGTTACTTACTAATAAATATACTATCGGTAATATTACTTAAAGTCGAACGGTATTTTTTAAATTCAAAACGTATATCGTATAACGGCTAAGCTAGTTAACTAACTATTAGATCTAAACGTAGGGATTTATGTTAAAAGTTATAATATAAGAATTTATGTAATAAGGGTAAGTAAATTACGTTTTGGAATATTAATAGTATTTTAAGTTATAAGTTATAATATAAACTAAAGTTATTTAAATTAGAAAATAACGAATATATATATCTATCTTTTTATTCTTTATCAGATTTATAGTAGATCTAGAAGTCGTTAAAAATCTAATATCGTTAAATTTATTTAGATTTATTTAGATCTGTTATGAGCTAACGGGCTTGGTTTAAACAGGTATAGTCGGACTTTTGTCACTTAAGTTCCGAACCTAGCCAAGAAGTATTACGTAATTTGTTTACCAGAAAAAACTAGACTTCTAGCGTAAAAACGAATAAATAAGGTAAATAAACGTAAGTATCGTAAATAACAAGAAGGATATATACATTCGTTAAATTCTATAGTTAGATAGCGATAGCTTGCAATATAATTTCGTTACCTAAAATACCTTTAGTATTACGAGACGTAATTAAGTTATTTTTAATATTTATTATTTAAATTTTTACAGTATTTTTGCTAATATAAACTCGTATGTTTAAGTTTAATAATTAGTTAATTAGCTTAGCCGTTATACGTTGCAAGTTTTTATTTAATAATATCGCTAATTTTAAGTAATATTTCGATAATATGTTTATTAATAAGTAGGTCGTTTATAAAGTTCCCGAAGATAATAATATGAATTTAAACGAAAAGGTATAACAACTTTTTTTAATTAAGAAAAAAATCTTTTAACGTTTGAACCTAGTGAATTAACGTATCGGTTAATCCAACGGGATAATTTGGAACTTACTTTAACTTTTAGATTACTTAAAAGTTTTCCGACGAACGAATACGATAAATACATGGTAAAGAACTTATTAGTACGAGTTAACCTATTTAAATAATATTTATTAAGGAATTAGGGGAAATATTAAAGTTTTTTAAGCTTAAATTTTTTAATAAAATATGTATTAAGTTGTAATTATTCCTAATGTAATATCGGTTATATTTTAGATATTTCCTAATATGATTTATTACGCCGATTATACGCGTTAAGTTTGCTATCGGACGATTTTCCGGTTACGTTATTACCTGGTTTAAATTCGTTATAAGAGAATATATTACGGTATTTGTAGAACAATAAAACTTAATAATAATACAGATATATAACAATTACGAAAAGTTCGAGTAAGTTTTTTTAAAAGTTTTCAGAATAATAAACGAAAAAACGAAAGCGGAAATTAAGATTTAATAGTTATAATAAAAAGGATTTGCCTTTAGTTATAATAGCGAATTAATTCAACTTTTTTCAAATCTTAATTAAGGATAAAAAGTATTAATAACTTAGTTTTTTAACGGAATAAAGAAAAAAGTTAAAAAAAAAACTATTTAAGATAAATCGATTAACGTATTTAATCGATTATATCACGATAGTAGTTAAAATCGACGACCGATAGTACGCCTAGCGAATTTGTAATTCTAAAGAGAAATACGATAATAAGCCGCATTATAATATTAATACTAACGTATTAAGATATTAAAGTATATTTTATAGAATTCTCGTAAAACTTATAGAAATCGGTACCGTTTAACGGCAAAATACGCGATAAAATGCATAATATATCGAATATTAAAATTATGGCAAGATAAGCTATAAAGCACTTTAATATAAATCGCTTAAGAAATTACGACGAAATAAGTTATAAATGTTAATATTTACTAGATAACCATAACGCAATTAAAAAGAGAAGATTTTCGCCATAATCCGATAAGGAGGAAGCTTTTTTAAAACTATTGCACGATAAGTTACGATACGTTTAACGAAAAGTCAAAAAATTATCCCAGGCTAGAATATAACGATATTTTAAACAATAACCAGAACCTTAAGGAAAAGAACTTACGGTAGCATTTTTACGAAAATTACAAAAGAAAAATTAACGACGAATAATTTAAATAATTAAAAAATAGTTAAAAGGTTATTAAGGGTGGATTAAGGCAGTTTATTAAGGTATCTTATATTAATACGGACGAATATATGCGTTTTACTGCCGACGAAAATAATATCCTAATTATAAGGAATGGAAATAGTTTATGTATTAACGTATTATACGTATGGTTAAAGCAAAGTTCGATTTTCTTAGTAAAATAGGAAAAATAAGAATAATAAATAATAATATAGGGATTTTCGCATTATTAGTTTTTAAAAGGATATCGATTAAAAAATAACCGCATGAAATTAACCTTAAGATAAGATATGCCCATAAAAAAACCCTTTTTATTATTTCGAGTAATGTAGCTACTAGATAAAAAAGAAGTTAATTTAAAAAATAGTTACTAAATACGATTAGTATATATTACGAATCTTAAAAAATAATAAGTAATTAAAAACGATATGTAATAATATTTTAAATTAAAAAATATTACATTAAAATACGTGAATAGAAAGTTATTTAAAATAAAAAATAATCACTTTAGGAAATTAGGAAGGTAAATGTAACGATAATATCGTTATATATAAAAGTTATAAGCAACTAACTAACGATTCGAATAACGAATTAATAAAATATAAAACGAAATAAAATAATAATAATAATAATACATTAAATAATTATAAAATGAAATCGATTAGTTATATGGGCAAATATTACAAAATAAGTAAAGCCCAAAAGATTAAAGCTATTTATAAAAAAGCCTAAGGTGGCGAAGTTTAACAGGAATAAAGAAAGCTGTTAAAAAGAGCTTTAATAATAATAAGGAATAACAATAACCTTATTATTTTAAAAATACGAATTGAGATATATTAATATACTATTATAATAAATAGCGGAGCTTTAGAAGAAAATTATATTATACCGAAGATAATTAACTAACTTAAATTGCTATAGATATATAAAAAAGACTTTTATATCGCGAATACCGCCGAAGGATAATTTTTTTTACGATAACGGGAAAATTATACGCAAAATTAATTACCTTAATATTTTTATCCTAAACAGAAAAATAATAGTTAATTTCGATATCGTACCGTTAAGGAATTACGATATAATATTAAAAAAATATAGTTGCGTTAGTATAGCCCTTTAATCGACTGCGAAATTAGCTAAATAAAGTTCGTTTTATAACCTAATAATAAATATTAAAAAAATGACAAAAATTTTAATATTTGATCGAAAATGGCAACGAATGCCGGCATAAGGATACGATAAATACCTTATTACCTATAGAAAAACGATATAAAAAATAAGTATTATAAAAAAATACGACGCATTATTATTATTATTTAAGCGAAATTATAGTAATTAAATAACAATTTATAACAATAACGTAATAAGTTAAATAATTCAATTAATATATTATTATAATACTATAAATATAAGGGCTTATTTCGAAAAAAGCTCGAAATAAAATAATTAAAATATAACAAATAAGATTATAAAATTATTCTAAAAAAAAATCGATTATTAAAATTACTAGCTGGATACCTTATATTTTTCATATCTAAAAAAAATAGAACATTACGATTAATTATGAATCACTGATAATTTAATAGCGTTATTATTAAGAACCGACCGTTATAACTTTTAATTAACGAAATAACGAATTATTTCTATAAAGCTTAATACTTTATTACTTTAATTTTAAAAATAGGTATAATTTAATTCGAATTAAAACAGGTTACGAATAGAAAATAACATTTCGGATTAAATACGGCTTATACAAATATTTTGTTGCCTTTATAAAATTTACTAACGTATTTATTATTTTTTAAAGTATAAGTAATTACGGTTTTAAAAAATATTTTAACGTTTTTATGATACATTACCTTAATAACATTTTTATCTTTTTGAAACCCGAAAAATAATACGAGGAACATATTTACAAAATATTATAGTTATTCTAAAACGCTAATTTGCTAATTAATGCAAGAAAAAGCCAATTCTATATACAAAAAATGAAATACTTAAATTATATTATTATTTCTAGATATATAAAAATAAACCCTAAAAGAATTATTACAGTACGAAATTAAGTATAACTTACGATAATTAAAAAAGTATAAACCTTTTTTAAATTCGTTAATTATTATTAAAAATTTATCAAAAATTTTAACCGAATAATAATACTTTTAAACAAACTTATTAAAAAAAGGTAAAAGTTTTAATAAATGCCGAAAATAAAAAAAACTTTTTAATAAATTAAAAAAGTAATTACGAATTAATTAATATTAATTATGTACTATCCGAATTACTTAATAGAACTAAAAACTAACGCGTTAAATTATACGTTAAACGTAATAATTACATAACGAAATAATTAAAACGTATTATACCCTGTTATAATTTTTTTATAAACTGTAAAAACTTAAATTACATTACCTTATGCTTAAAAGACTTTCTAGTTATTATTAAAACATTTTATAAGTTTAAAAATTTTCTTAAAACTAATTAATATTAAATTAAGGTTTACACAAATTATAAAAATCTTATCCGGTTTATTACGACCAAAAAACTTATAGTACGATAACTTCGTTATATAAAAAAATTAACGGAATATAATTTTATAATTATTTATAAAAAAATTTCAAAAAACAGCAAAATCAACATATTTAATAAACGACTAAACTTTAAGAAAAAAAGGGTCAAAATTAATTATGTAATTTTCGATATTACCATAAAGAATAATTACGCTTACGATAAATTACAATAATATAAACGGCAACCTTAAATATATACCAGAAAATTCAAATATATAACGATAATATATTAAAAGGAATTTAATAAATTACAAGTTCCGATAAAATATTAAGAAAATCTTAAACAAATTATATACGAATATAAATTATACGAATACTCAAGGATTCGTAAAACGTTAAAACGTTTTTAACGTATTTATTATTTTCTTAAAATGAAAAATATAATACAAAAGATTTTGCAACAATACGATGATATAAATCTTATGAAAAATTATAACTATTATTAATCGCAAAATAACCATAAAATTTTATTATAATAAATTTCGTTATTAAACGTTTTTTGTTAAAAAACCTAATTACGAGTATAGATTACGATAATATCTTCATAATCGTTAATCGATTTATAAAATTTTCTTATTTTTTATTATATAACGAAAATAAAAACGCCGAATAAATAATATATATGTTTTTTAAAAATAATTTTAACGTATACAGATTATTATATAAAATTATTTTAAATAAAAATATAACGTTCGTTTTTAAGTTTTAACAAAATTTAATAATATAAATCGGCTTAAATTACAAATTATTTCTTACTTTTCGACCTTGAATAGATAAATAAATAGAACGATACAATTAAATATTAAAAACATATTTATAGTATTACGTTAATGATAAATAACATAATTAGGTTAAAAAATTGCTAATAAAATCGGAATTCGTACGCGATTAAATAAAAAAAATATTATAATCAAAAAGGGTTAAAAAGATTAATTTTTTCAAAAGGAGAAATAGTTTACCTAACTACTAAAAATATTTAAACAAAACGCCTTGATTAAAAACTTAAGTCTAAATATATCGGACCATACAAAATTATCCGAAAATTTTCAAAATATAATTATTAATTTAAATTACCGTCTAAAATAAAATTCTACCTAATCTTTCATATATCCTTATTCGAATTAACAATAAACATTATTAAAATATACACTAAATAAAACGATGTAAAATTAAAAAACGAAGAAATATATAAAGTATAAAAAATGCTAAACGTACGAAAAGTAAACGAACTTAATATTTAACTAAATTAAAAAATTACCCGGATTTCTAAAATATATAAAAACCCGTAAAAAATCCTAAAAACGCCTAACTTTTATTAAAAAGCTTTCACCAATAACGATAAATACGTCTTAATTTACGGCCGACCAGCCAGTAATATCGATATTACCCTAATCGGACGGGCTTATAATCTATATGGCCGCGCTTACCGCGGACTCCAATTATTGCTACTTTTTCTCTAAACGCTTATACTTTTCCATAATCTCCACAATAAAAACGCGGCAACAAATCGTTTTAATATTACGTTTTCTTAATAATTTCTTTTAATTTCGCAAATGGGCCAAATGGCGAAATAATTCGTTTAAATATTACCAAACCCGCAGGAATTTTTTTTTAACAAAACGTTTTACAAACTCCAAACGAACCTTTTTTTTTAACACTTTGTAATATTTATTTTTGAACAAACTAAAAACGTCGTAAAAACGGGCAACGAAAATATAATAAGTACATTTAAACGACCTCAAAAATACCTTATATTCCTTTTATTTAAAACGATAACGCAAATAAAAAAGTATAACGAAATTAAATCCTTTAATTCGTTTAAAAAGTAAAACGACGTTACGACGTACTCGAAATTTAACTTTTGCTTAACCATACGATTAAACATTATAAAAATAATAAAAATAAGGGAAAATTTACTTATTAAGATAAATAACAAATAATTTTAATCTTTAAGGCAAAAATTCTGAAAAGGGAGAAATTATGTTATAAGCTAACGGGTTTAGCTTAAATAAACACAATCGGACTTTTATCACTTAAACTCCGAACCTAGCTAAAAAATATCACGTAACCTACTTACTAGAAAAAACTAGATTTATAACGTAAAAATATATAAATAAAATAAACAAACGTAAACATCGTAAGTAATAGGAAGAATATATACATTTATTAGATTCCATAATTAGATAACGACAACTTATAATATAACTTCGTTACCCAAGATACCCTTAATATTACGAAACGTAACTAAGTTACCCTTAATACTTATTGCTCAATTTCCCACGGTACTCCTGCCAACATAAACCCGTCCGTTTACGTTTAATAGTTGGTCAACTAGCCTAGCCGCCACAGGATCCCTTTAGATCTTGGAATTAAAAAGATCCAAATTACGTAAGTTACCTATATGGGTTTAACCCGTTTTTGAGGCCGTCCTGGTCGGGTCGTAACATGGAGCTAACTTAACGACGGATTATCCAACCTCTCCGTTATTATCAAAATTGACTGCCTTGTTGAACAGCAGCCCTATATTAGTGGAAGGCTTACCTCGGTAATACCTCGGACGAATATATACAGCAGAAAAGGTCGGCTACCTTTGGGGTTTTGCTCACGCCCGGAGCGGATTTCGATTTATTATTAAATACATGCAGATTGCCACTACCGTTTTCGAGACAACGTGAACAACAGAAAGCATGGTTATATAGGAGTTAATGTGTAATACCAGGCGAGTAACCATGTTTTGTTACGGCTTTTCTTTCAACAGCCAAAAGATATTAAATATTATCATGTGGTGCGGCTTGTATCTGCGGCTGGAAATGGATTAGGAGCCGGCACGGGCGCTTGCCGCGCCTTCTCGCCAACCTCCTCGAGGACGGGTGGTTGGTTTCTGGGTACGGAGCCCTCCAACTCCGTCGGTATTGGGCTGATAACTTGCGAACCGGGGTAGTCGCTCACCCTAGGATCGACTTGAGAGCTGTCGCTCGTGTTCCGCAAGTGGTTATTATGCAGCTCGGCCCTAACTTCGTGGGCATCGATATGCGGCCCATCGCCAGGGTTCCGTAGAGGACTTCCATGTAATTCGGTCCGCCAGGCTCCGCCGCTGAAATATTTATAGACGTTTTCGCCAGTTTCCATCTCCGGAATTCCCGGGTGCCGTAATAGGTCTCCCTTTCTAAGACGTCTTATCCATTCGGTAATACCGAGTAGCATCTTCGAAGTCGTGGACGGCGTGGTCTCGTTGGGATGTTCCGCTATAGATCGGCGTTTCCTCCACCTGCGAACACAAGAAAGATATCCTAGGACCCCTATCAGAAAGGAAAAGGCTGCGACACCGATGCTAATACCGATGATCGCTCCTTTAGTAAGTTTAGGAGCCGGTTCAGGTCCCGCTGAAGGCAATCCTGTGGCCGATGGAACTAGTGCCGTTGATTCCGGGTTTGGCACGTCCGTCGGGCTAGTTGCTGACGTGCTTGGGGACGTGCTTGGGAACGGAGGCAAGCCCATTCCCACCCTGAGAGACGCTGCTAATGGTTCAGGAAACAAACTCAAGTCCTCCTCTTTCCAGGCAATGCTAATGGGCATACCAACCGCTGTGACCGTCGAGTCAATGACGATAGCCGTCGGGCGGCGGGGATCGGAACCGCGTATGTAGAAAGTTGCCAAAGGTTCGAAACTTGACAAGCAGGCAGCGCCTATATACTCGCCAGTGGGTATTGTGAACGTAATAAGGTCCCAAGAGAAATTACTAACAGCGAGGAATCATGTCAGGGCTGTCCGGCTTAAACTGGGTCAATTGACGTACGTGCTACAACAAATCCCCCGGAAAGAGGTCTCGGTTGATCCATTTGCGAAATCGTTGAATATCTTGGTCACTTCGATTATTTGTTGCCCGCTGGGACAAATCCCAGGGCTGTAAGACCCATAATCGGCACCGTATGGCTGACACTCAGTCCAGCTTGGATTAAAGGAGCCACTGAAGACGGTGCCCGTGGAACTGGGATCGTAGGACCACCCCCGAGAACATCTAATTGGCGGCGTCCAGACCGTCAAAAGAGGTGGCCCGGGGTCGCGGCCGTCATAACTCGACCATGTAGTTGTAGTAATCACCGGCGTATGAATGGTCGCCATTATTGCCGGACTCCGAGCCGATTTGAAGGCTGTGTTGGAAATCAAAACGGGATCATCACCAAGCCTCGAATTCTTCGTAATTTACGTCTAAAACCGAGGGAGCATATGCGCATTTAAGACGGGGCCCTTGGGACGGGGTTGAAGAAACCAGAGGTTTCATAGCTGCAACCATCCTTGTCGCGCACGGGTCTACGACCAATCACTGGTGAAGTTGATGAGATGTTGGTACTAACATTCAAAAACATCATCGTGATTGGCCTAGTTACTATATATCGACGGGGATAAGGTTCACAGTAAGCAGTAAAGGTGGTTGCGCTAATCATATACAGAAGATGGCCCGCTCTAGACTCGATATACATGGAACATGGGTTATAACCTGAGGTCAATCATCACGTGCTGAATGCGAACCTTGCTATAACGCTTACCCTTCCACGAGGGCAAGAGACGCTTGGAAAGAATACAGGACCGTTCCCGAGCTCGAATGCCACTCTCACAAAGATGAAGTTCAGGAACTGTACTGGAACGACATACTCATGTATAACCGAAATTATGCATGATTAGGGGGGAGGTGCTTATGGGGAGCCATATGTTCTATACGCGCAATGCATTGGGGTCGCTCAAGGGTGTCGCCTTAAAGGTTACATTTTGGTAGGCTTAGTTAATGCTGAATGACTATTCCCGAATCACCATGCAAGGCGGGTAATATTGTCAAATATAAGCAGGGTTGCAAAATTAGTTAGTTAGTTTAGTCACCCCTCTAACTAAGACTAACTAAAGACTAACTAAAGGCTAAAGTAAAAAATTAAATTAAAATTAAAAAAAGATACA
Source organism: Monosporascus sp. GIB2 (assembly GCA_004155935.1). NCBI lineage: Eukaryota > Fungi > Ascomycota > Sordariomycetes > Xylariales > Monosporascus > Monosporascus sp. GIB2. Next base: position 104,908 of record QJNV01000907.1, on the reverse strand, counting down.
AAAATTAAACAAAAACGATTATATATTTAATAAAACTTAATTATTTAAAATATTACATAATATTTAATATAATATAATAGTATTAATATATGACGGCTAGGTTAATTAACCAAGTATTAAACTTAAGCGTACGGGTTTATGTTGGTAAAGTATTATAAGAATTTAAATAATAAGTAATAAGGGGTAACTTAGTTATATTTCGTAATACCAAAAATATCTTAAGTAACGAAGTTGATTTATAAATTATCGCTATTTAATTATAGAATAACGAACGTATATATCTTTTACGGATTACTAAATTACTTTTAATAAATTAATAATCCGGTTTATTGGATTATTTCTAGTAAGTTAGTAATTTAACTTATTGGATTACTTTTAATAAGTTAGTAATCCGGCTTACTGGATTACTTTTAGTAAGTTGGTAATTTATTACGTAACTTGCCCTATTTAGCGTTTTTAGTTTTTTACTTACGACCGTTTTTAACGGCCGGGGCGTATTAAGTTATGATACGATCTCCCCTTTCTGCAAATTTTGCCCTTAACATTTTTTCTTGCTTTTAGTAAATCACTCGTACGTTTTGATTATATTTATACGTATTTTTAAACGTCGATTTTTTTTAAAACGGTTTAACGTTTTGCTCTAATTAACTTAATTAACTTAAAAAGTTTTAACGCGATATTTTATTCGTTTTATTCCTCGCGGCATTTTCTATATAAGATAATAAAAAAGGTTTCGCGTTATTAAAAATGTATTCGTCGGGACTATTCGTATAACGGTATAGGCGTTCCTGTTACGATGATTAACCGTTACGCGGCGAAGGCTTGGCGTTTAAAAAAAAAAAGCTTACTGCCGAAAAAACCTTGGCCGAATCCTTAGCACGCTTTTCCTGTATATATCGCTAACGGTAACATTATTAATCTAAAGGTGCAAAACTAGTTAACCATATCTTTTAATTCTTAAACAAATAAAATAACGAATCTTTTTTCATTATAGTTATTTAAGCTTCAAATAGTTTAGATATAATTAACTAGAGTATTATAAATTAAGGATTATTATCGGATATAAATTGAAACGTTACCGTTTTTAACGTTTTAACTGTTATCGGTAAAAGTTTTTTAATAGGCGTTAAGCGTTTATAAGGTTCCTTGCGAGTTTTCAGGTATTTTCGGAATCCGGGTAATTCTTTTATTTAATTAAATATTAAATAAACCTGTTAATTTTTTTCGTACCGAGAATTTTTTCCGTTTCGTATACCTATTTATTTTCCATTTTTATATTATCCTGTTAGGTATATACGTTAATTATATTTACTATTAACTTTAGTAAGAAAACGTAAAATATTAAATAAAGTTTAATTTTAGATAATAATTTTAACTGGTAATTATTACTTAAAAATTTTTTAATAATTTTGTAAAATTTAATATATTTAAAATCGAGGTTTTAACTTAAGCGTTTTGTTTAAATGTTTTTAGCGGCTAAATAAATTATTTTTCTTTTCGAAAAGGTTAGTTCTATTAACCTTTTTTAGTTATAATATTTTTCCTATTTAATTACGTACAAATCCGAATTTTGCTTTTATATCTTAATATAGCTATTTAAGTTATTTTATCGTAAAAATAGCTTTAATCGTTAATAGGCTTTTTTTATATTTTTTATAAACTTTTAAAATAAATTTAAAATTAGTTATAAATAGAGTTGTTTTAATGTTTTTATAGTAATTAACGTTATAAATTATTTAAGTTATTAATAACTTTTTAACCTAATTATTTTATTCGTAATTAACGTAATATCGAAAATATGTATCAAATGTTTAATTGTATTATTTTATTTATCTGCTTATTTTAAGTTGCAACATATTGGATAACTTATAATTTAAGTTAATTTATGTTACTAGGCCCTGCTAAAGTTTAAAAGTGAACGTTATGCCTTTATCGGAGATAATTTCGTACGGAAGTTTATGTACGTTAAAAACGTTTTAAAAAAAACGTACGTTATTTATTTGGCGTTAATATTTTCGTTATAAGGTAAAAAATAATTTTTTTTTAAATCGATTAACGATTATAAAAATGTTATTATAATATACGTCCGTAGCTGGTTTTTTTGATAAAGGAAATTTGGTAATAAAATTTATCGTAATAAAATTTTATAGTTGTTTTGTTATTAGTAACGGTTATAATTTTCTATATGATTTATATCGTCGTACCTTTCGTTTTAACGTAAGTATTATATTAACGTAAAACCTTTTATATTATATTTTTCATTTTAGAGAAATAGTAAATACGTTAAAATAATTTAAAGTTTTATAAATTCTTGGGTATTTATATAACTAATACTAATATATATTTTATATTAGGTTTTTTTAATAGTTTGTTAAAACTTTTGTTTTATTTAATTTTTCGTTTTTTAATAGGTTATTGTTAAATATTTTAATTTTTTAATATATGTTTAAACATATTACCCGTATTATTATATTTTATTATATGTATAATTATTCTTTATGGTAATATTAAAAATTACATAATTAACTTTAATTATGTTTTTTTAAAAATCCGGTCCTTTGTTAAAAATATCAGTTCTATTATTTTTCGAACTTTTTTTATAAATAATAATAAAATTATAGTCCGTTAACTTTTCCGTATAGCGAAATTATCATGTTGTAAATTTTCTGATCGTAATAAACCGGATAAGATTTTTATAATCCGTATAAATTTTAACTTAATGTTAATTTTTTAAAAAAAAATTAAACTTGTAGAATGTTTTAACAATAATTATAAACTTTTTATCGGAAATAACGTAACGTAATTTAAGCTTTTATAATTTGTAAAAAAGAAAAGATAATAAGGTGTAATATATTTTAATTATTTCGTTATTTAATTATTACATTTAAACTATAATTTAACGCATTAATTGTTAACTTAATTAAGCGATTTAGATCGTATATAATTAATATTAGTTAATTCATATTACTTCCTTAATCTGTTAAAAAGCTGTTTTATTTTTAGCGTTTATTAAAATTTCTTTCTATTTTTAGTAAGTTTGTTTAAACATATAATTATCCGGTTAAAGTTTTTAATAATTTTTTGATAATAAATAGCGAATTTAAAAAAATGCTTATATTTCTTTAACTATAATAAACGTTACTTAACTTTATATTATTGCCATTTTTTTACGGATTATTTTAATATATTTAGAAATAATAATATAATTTAGGTATTTAATTTTTTATATATAAAATTAATTTTGTTTTGCGTTAATTAATAAATTAACGTTTTAAAATAATTGTAACACTTTATAATCGTATTTTTCGTATTATTTCTTACTTTTTAAGAAGATAAGAATATCGTCGAGATAGTATATTATGAAAATATTGAAATATTTTTTAAGAATATAATTAACTATTTATTAAAACGTTGTTGGTATATTAGTAACTTTTATAAGGGTAATAAGGTACTTATATAGGCCGTATATAGTTCGACATGCCGTTTTTTATTTATAGCTTTTTTTTAATTCGAATTAAGTTATATCCATTTTTAAAATCGAAAGTAGTAAATTACTAGCTTTATAAAAGCGATTTTTTATTTTATTAATTAAAGGTAATAATCTATGATTGCTAATAGTGATATTATTAAGTTGTCGGTAATTTATAATTAATCGTAATTTTTTATTTTTTTTGAGTACGAAAAATATAAGGTATTTTATTAGTAACTTTAATAGTTAATTTTTTAATCGATTTTTCAGGTACTTTTAAGTGCATATAATTTTATTTCGTTAAGGTTGTAAATAGGGTAAAACTTAATATTCTTTTTTTAAGATAATTTTATAGTTTTATTCGTTATAGTCCGGTTATTTAATTTCAAACCTTTTTTAAATAACTTTTTATACTTGTGGTATTATAATAATATATTAGTTAAATTTTTTAACTTTTAGAGTTGTTATTATAAATCGTTTTTTAATTACTATAACTTTGTTTTAATAGTTATAATAATGCGTCGTATTTTTCTATAATACTTATTTTTTTGTATCGTATTCCTATAAGTGGTAAGGTTTTTATCGTATTTTTGCATTAGTATTCGTCGCTATTTTTAATTAAATATTAAAATTTTTATTATTTTCTTCTATATTTATTGTTAGGTTATAAAAAGAATTTTATCTAATTAGTTTTCCAATCGATTAAAGGGTTATATTAGCGCAATTATATTTTTTCTAAGATTATATTATAGTTCTCTAGCCGTACGATATCGAAATTAACTATTATGCTTTTTTTGGGATAAAAATATCGAGGTAATTGATTTCGCGTATAATTTTTTTATTATTAGAAAAAAGTAGTTAACTTTCAGCGGTAGTCGTAATATAAGAGTTTTTTTATATCTTTATAATAACTTAAGTTAGTTAATTACTTTAAGTATAGTATAATTACCCTTTGAAACTCCGTTCTTTATTATAGCGGTATATTAATATATTTTAATCTGTATTTTCAAAATAATAAAGTTATCATCATCCCTTATTACCGTTAAAACCTTTTTTAAAATCACTGCTAACTTCTTTAGAATTTGCTATCCTGCGGCTTTTTTATAGGTAATTTTCATTTTTTAAGTTTTTTTTTAGTTATTGTACTTATGTGAATAACTAATTCATTTTATTTCATAATTACTTAATGTGTTCCCATTATTATTTTATTTTTTCTTTATTTTATTATAACTATTTAATATTTATCTATCATTAATTTTCTTGGTTTTTCCTTTTTAAATTATAATATTCGTTTCGGTTTCGAAAATAACGAATATTTCCTTTAAATAATACGAGGCGTTTTTTTTATTCCTAAGCCCTTTTTCCTTACTGTAAGGTTTTTTTGTTTATTATTCGTAACGTATTCCATGTTAGCGTGTTTTTATTTTCTCCCTATAATTTCTTAATAAGTTATACAAGATTTATTAAAAAGATTTTTAAGGTCCGTTATTATTACTAGCTGGAGGTATAGATCGGCGATTAGTTATCGTATAGCCTTGTTAAGTTCTTCCTGGGCCGCTTTTTTTTTCAACCGGTATTTACAGGTATGAGAGAAATAAAATGGGTTTTCCTATAAGCATTTTTATTTTTAGGCCAGGTTTATACTGTTACAATTTCGTTAACTTTTTTCTTGTAAATTTTTCCATAAAGATGATTATATTAGCGTTAGTTTTTAGGGTCGGTTTCTTATTATCTGGCAAAGTCGAATTCTTAATGTTATATGTGGGATAATTGTTTAATAATATATTATGTTTTCTTTTTATAAATTAAGCATTAAAATTTAGTACAGTAAATAGCATTAAGTTTATTATGTCGGTGGGCTCTGCCGGGTAAAATTATTTCTATTTAGCTTTCATACTTTTTTAGCCATTTTTTAGCTATTTAGGCCGATTATTGTTAATAATTCTTTTATTGTTTTTTGGATAGTATTTTTTTTGGGGAAATCCTCCCACTTTTAATAGTTTTGTAATTATTTGCGTAAAAAATTTTATTACTTTTATCGTTTTTATATAACGTCTTATAATAACTTTTTAACTTCCTTTTATTTTTATTGTATTTCCGTACCTAAAAATTTTAAAACATTTACTCCGCGTTATATTATGGTGAAAGTTTACCTTTTTGTGTTATTCGGAGATTATCTTATAAGTATTAAGGTTTAAAGCTTATCTTATCGTAGTTTTCTAAATGATTTATATTGTAATACCTTTTAACCTATTTTGCTATAATTTTAACATTAAATCCGTCGTATATTTTGTCGTTGAACGGTGCCGATTTTATAAGTTTTACCGTCGTTTCATAGAAAATATTTTAGTATCGTGGTATATTAGTATTAGCGTTATAACGCGGTTTATTATTATATTTTCTTTTAGTATTACGGGTTCGCCAGGTATACTATCGGTTATCGATTTTTACTACTATTACGATGTAATCGGTTAAATATTTTGGTCGATTTATTTTAAATAAGCCTTTTTGGATTTTCTTTTTAGGGCCGTTAAAAAATCGGGCTATTAGTATTTCCTATCCCTAATTAAATTTCGAAAAATGTTAGATTAATTCGCTGCTATAACTAAAGGTAAATCCTTTTCATCGTAACTATTAAATCTTAATTTCCGTTTTCGTTTTTTCGTTTACTACTTTAAAAGTTTTTAGAAAAACTTACTCGAACTTTTTATAATTATTATATACTTATATTATTTTTAAGCTTTGTTATTCTAAAAAGGCCGTAACATACTTTTTTATCGCGGGTTTAAACCAGGGAGCGGCATATCTTAATAATCGCCCGGCGGCAAATTTAATTTATAAAGTTAATATAGTAAGTTGTAATGGAAAATATCTAAAATATAATCGGTATTAGGTTAAAAATAATTATAATTTAATAGAAATTACGGTAAAAAGTTTAGGCTTAAGTAATTTCAATACTTTTTCTAATTCCTTAATAGGCATTATCTAAATGGGCTAACTTTTATTAACGGGTCCCTTACCAAATATCTACCGTACTTATTTTTTAAAAAGGTTTTAAATAACTTAAAAAGTTAAGGTAAGTTCCTAATTATCCCGTTCGAATTAACCGATACGTTGGTTTACAAAATCCAAACGTTAAAAAACCTCTTCCTTAATCCAAAAAAGCGATTACTGTTCTTCGTTTAAATCTGTATTATTATCCTTTAAAACTTTATAAGCAAACCATTTACTGGTAAACATATTATCGAAATATTACCTAAAGTCTAACGATACTATTAAATAAAAGCTTATAACGTATAACGACTAAACTAATTAACCAATTATTAAATTTAAGCGTACGGGTCTATACTAGTAAAATATTATAAAAATCTAAGCAATAAGTAATAAAAATAACTTATTTACGTCTCGTAATACTAAAAATATCTTGCGTAACAAAGTTATAATGCAAGCTATCGCTATTTAATTATAAAATAACGAACCTACATATCTCTTACGGCTTACTGGATTACTTCTAATAAGTTAATAATCCAGCTTACTAGGTTATTTCCAGTAAATTAGTAATCCGACTTCCTGGATTATTTTCAGTAAGTTAGTAATCCGGCTCACTAAATCACTTCTAGTAAATTGGTGATCCAATACGTAACTTGCCCCACTTAACGTTTTTGGTAGCCGGGGTGTATTAGGTCATAACATAATATCACATTAATATACCTTAGTTATATAAATAAATAAATAAATAAATAATAATTAATAATAAGAAAATCTTTAATAAAAATACTGCTTTTAATAAAGAAAGAAAATGACATTATATATATTTTCCACGTCGTTTTGTCCAGTTTTTATATTTATTTAAAGCTTTTCGATTTTTAAAGCTTCGATAACAAAGATTACATGTCCATTTTAATGTAGGACTTTTTATAACTTTATTAATTAATAATTCTTTAAAAGTAAAGGTGTACTTATAGGTATATCAGATTCGAAAATTTCCTTTTTAAATTTACATATTTCGGTGTTTTCGGAATTCGAAGATAATATTATGACAACAGACAGTCGGGCCTCGGGAAACGGTCTCTTGGCAAAAGACCAAAACAGGACTTAAATGGGTTAAGTTACATAAGATGGATTTATTTGGATTAAGGTATTTATTTTAATTTACTTAATAGATTTACTTAGATTAAAATATATATTTTCGTTATTTCCATAATTAAATAGCGATAATTTATAATATAATTTCGTTACTTAAGATACTTTTGGTATTATGAAACATAATTAAGTTATTTTTTATTTGTTTAAATTTCAATGGTATTTTATTAATATAAATCCGTACGTTTAAGTTTAACAGTTAATTAATAACTTTAACCGTTATATATTATAAATTTTCGTTTAATAATAGTATTAAAATTTAAGTAATATTTAATATTATCGAAATATTGTTTAGTTTTTAAATAATCGTTTCGTAGTAATTTTAGGTACGTATTTAAATTTTAGAAAGGAATTTCTAGTAACTTGCTAATTAAATAACCGGTATTACTTTAACGATTATTGCTAAAATAAAGTTTAAAAAGCCGGAGCTTTATAGTGGAAAAAGGAACTTATAAGTTTTTCTTACGTAAGTACGCGTTTATTTACGTTTTGTAAATATTAACAATAGTCCAGATCGGATTTTTGTTTTAAAAACGTGTTTTACTAGAAATGCGGCAGATTGGTTTAAGCCTAGTATGAAAAATTACCTGGAGAAAGCCGAAAATAACTGGAAAAATTTAACTAATAATATTTTTTCGGCATATAGTAATTTTAAAGATAAATTCTAGTCCATTTTTAGTAATTCGGACGAAAAACGATTTGTAGCTGAAAAAATTTTCGACTTAAAATAAAAGGGCTTTATTTTTGAAATATGTTGTTACTTTTAAAACTTTAATCGCTAAAGCCGGATAGGGAAATAGGAAAAAAAAAGTTTTAATTAATATGTTTTATAAATAACTTAAGAACGATATTAAAAACGAAATAGTTAAAATCGAACGATTTATTACTTTGAATCGATATATAGTAAAAGTTATTAAAATTGACAATTAATAGTTTAAACGGTAATAAAAACGACGAAAATAATTTGTCTTAAAAACGAATAACGTACCACATATATAAGCTGGACATATAAGTAAGCTAGTTACTTATTGGCATTTCGTAACAACTAAGTTAAATAACTTAACTATAACAGATTTAATTAATTTAATCGACGGTATTCTTTTTCGCCGATTATATTTACGGTTTTTGAATAAATATACGTATTATATTAAGGTTTGATGCGGACGTTATATTATTATTTTTTCTTTTAAACCCTTATACGATCAACTACTTCCCGACGTACCTAGGTCAATATTACCTCCATTTCTAAAATACTAAAACCGATCGACAGAAATACGATTACCGACCGTATTCCCGACCCGTATACGTAAGCGTTTTTTGTACGGCTTTAATACGTAAAAGATATTCGCAAAATGAAAGGTTATAAAGTTTGTTAAAAAACGCGTTACAAGATTACGGGGTAAGGCTCTAAGGCTTTGTTTTAGAGCGCGTCAGAAAGGCGTATCGCGGTATTATAAGATTTTGTCGCGCGGTATTTGAAATAATAATTCGACCTTACGTATTTAAATAATTAAAATAAACGTTTTAAATAAAAAAAAAATTTATTATACGGGATAAATACGTTATTCGGTCGGTAAAAAAAAAATAGTGGCAAAAAAATGCTGTTAATAATTATTAGAAATAGTTATCGTATACGGATTAATAAAAGGGAATAGTAATATACGTCCTTAACAAATTTTAATATAATACGTACATTTATTTAAAAGTTATAAATATAATTAGCGAAAAAAAATACCGTCGATTAAATTAATTAAATTTGTTATAGTTAACTTATTTAAATTAGTTAATACGAAATGCTAAAAAGTGTTTAGCTTACTTATATATCTAGCTTATATGTGTAGTACGTTATTCGAATAATAATAAACTTAAATATTCGGTAAATATTAATATTTTTAGAAAATATAATATTTCGTATAGAACGGAATTAGAATTTATAGAAATCGGAGTTATTGAACAAAATATACGACGTATTTAATATTGGAAATATGGCAAAACAGGTTACAAAATATTTTAATATAAGATATTTAAAAAAAAAACTCGATAAAATTAATTATAGTCCCTAGTATTTATTATATAATTTTCTAATAATTAAAAAAGGAAAATCTATATTATAATACGATAAGGATAGTTAAAAGCTAAAAGATTATCCTAAAAAGGTATATAAAAAACGATAACAGCAATAAAGATTTTTACGTTAGTAATTACAAAATTACGAAAAATAGGAAAATTCCCTATAAAAATAATAACCTTTTAAAAAACAATAAAAAAGCTATTAGCGATAATCGGTTTAAATAGTTAGAAAATTACTAAAAAATTATAAGAGCTGGATAAAAACGATTTTATCTGAGAAATTAACAAATATAGTAAATTTCATACCGTTTATTATACTAGACCGTAATACTTAATTTACGAAAAGAAAACAATATATTACTAAGTAATTATCTCATATATAGCACTAACAATTCGATTGTACTAAATAATAAGGAACCGATTTTAAAAATTAACGCTAATATAATTATTTATATAAAGAAATTAGTAAAAAAAAGTCGATAAAATTATAATAGCTTAAATTTGTTCTAAAGAATAAAAATGTCTATAAGGGAATTTTCATTCTTTTTATTACACCTATAAATATCAGTTACAGAAAAAGGCGGCCCAGAAAAAACTTAATAAGACTATATGATAACTAATTGCCGACTTATGTTTTTAATTATTTACGATAATAAACCTCTCCCCCTCCCAAAGAAAAAAGAATTCTTAATGAATTTTTTATAACTTACTAAGGATTTATAGGAGTAAAATAAGAATATACTAATACGGATTACGTTACAAGCAATAAACGAAAAAACCTTATAGTAGGGGAAAAAGGCTTAAAATTAAAAAAAATATTATATTATTTAAAAAGGTTTTTCTTTATTTATAAAGCTAAAATAAATATTATATTTTAAAAGTAAAGGATTAAGCAAACTAATAATATATTAGCATTAAATAATTATAGTAAAATAATTAAAAAGATAAACGAGCAAATTAATAAATTACGAAATAAAAGCAAATAATAATAGTAGTATATTTAATAATTACGGAATAAAAGTAACTAACTATATATATAAATATAATAACTTAAATAAAACCTAAAAAATAAAAGCTACTTATAAAATAGGCGTAAAATACTATAACTGAAAAAATTAATATATATTTTTTAAAAAGGGTTTAAATAATACTAAAAGAATAACAACGATCCCATTATTTAAAAAATACGAATTAAATCATAGCAATATATCGTTATAATGAATAACGGAAGCGTAAAAGGTAATTATATTATATTTAAAATAGTTAACTAATTTAAATTACTATAAAAATATATAATAAAGCTTTATATCGCGAATACTACTAAAAGTTAACTATTTCTTTCTAATAATAAGAAAATTATATACGAAAATTAATTATTTCGATATTGTATTATTAAGGAATTACGATATAATTTTAGGAAAAACATGGTTGCGTTAATATAATATTTTATTTACTTAAGAAATTAGTTCAATAAAATTCGTTTTATAATTTAACGATAAGTAAAAATAATAAAGATTTAATATTCGATCGAAAATAATGATAAATATTAGTATAAGAATACGATATAAAAAAAGAATAGGTATTATAAATAAATACAACGTATTATTCTTACTATTATACGAATTTAAAGTTATTAAATAAGGATTTATAATAATAACTTAATAAGTTAAAAAAGTTAATTAATATATTATTATAATATTATAAATAAAAATGCTTATTTCGAAATAAATTCGAATCCAAATTATTAAATTATATTTAATAAAATTACGAAATTATGTTAAAGAAAATAACGATTAAGTTTTATCTTTGTTTATAATTTTAACGAATTAAAATTATATATATTTAAAAAATAATTAAAAAATCGGCTCAATAAGATAAATTAAATTAATAAAATTACTAGTTAGATATTTTACATTTTTCGTATTAAAAAACCGGAAATTTACGATTAGTGATAGATTATTAATAATTTGATAGAGTTATGATTAAAAATTAAAAATTATTATTTTTAATTAGCGAAATAGAAAATCGTTTTTATAAACTTTAATAATTTATTATTTTTAATTTTAAAATAAATATAATTTAATTAAAATTAAAAAAGATTACGAATAAAAAATAATATTTGGAATTAAATACAGTTTATACGAATATTTTATTACTTTTATAGGATTTATTAACGTATTCGTTATTTTTTAACGTATAATTAATTAGATTTTTAAGAAATATTTTAACGTTTTTGTAATATATTATTTTAATAATAATTTTATCTTTTCGGAAATTAAAAATTAATATAAATAATATATTTATAAAGTATTTTATTATTTTAATATATTAACTTATTAATAAACGTAGAGAAAAGTTAATTCTATATATAAAAAATTAAATATTTAAGTTATACTATTATTTCCAGATATATTAAAATAAACCTTAAAAATTATTATAATATAAAATTAGGTATAACGTATTATACAAGCTCGCAACGTATATAAGCTAGCGATTCGTTTTTTAGCATTCCGCAATAACTAATCTAAATAATTTAACTACACTCCATTTATTTAATTGAAATCGATCGTATTCTTTATCGTTAACCGCATATATAACTTTAAAACAAATACACGCATTATATTAAAGCTTATTGCAAACGTCTTTTATTATTCCTTCCTGCTAACCTCTATGCGACCAATTAGTTATAGCCGCTATTAATAATAATATTTTACTACCACCTTCTTTATCGACTAGAAAAACTTATGCATTTTGTATAATAAATGTTCTTTTTTATTAAAAATGTTTATTTTAACTATTTAAATACGTAGGGTCAAATTGTTACTCCGATAAGTCCTATAATATTACGACGCGCCTTCCGACGCGCCCTATAACAAACCTTACAACCTTACCCCATAACCTTACGACGCGCCCTATCCTAATTTTACGACACGCCTTTTAACTTATTTTACAACGCATATTTTCCACGTATTAAAGCCGTACAAAAAACGGTTACGTATACGGGTTAGGAATTCGGTCAGTAATCGTATTTCTATGGGTCGGCTTTAATACTTTCGAAATAAGGGTAGTATTAATATAAACAGGTTAAAAGTTAATCGGTCGTATACGGGTTAACAGGAAAAAATTGTAATACGGCGTTCGTAATAAACTTTAATATAATAGTTTATTAGTTTAAAAGGTATAAATATAGTTAGCAGTAAAGAATACTATCGATTAAATTAATTAGATCGTTATAGTTAAGTTATTTAAATTTATTATTGCGAATGGCTAAAAAACGAGTCGCGGGCTTGTATACGTCGCGAGCTTGTGTAATTCGTAAAGCTTTTTTTAGATTCGTTAATTGTTATGGAAAATTTATTAAAGATTTTAACCGGATAATAATAATTTTAAATAAATTTATTAAGAAAGTTTTTTAACAAATTAAAAGAATTATTATAAATTAATTTATATTAATTATATATAATTTAAAATATCTAATAAAATTAAAATTAATACGTTAAATTATACTTTAAACGTAAGAATCGAATAACAAAACAATTAAAATGTATTATATTTTGTTATTTTTTTATAAGTTATAAAATATTTTTAATTATTAGTATAATATTTTGCGAATTTAAATATTTTTGAAATAATTAATATTAAGTTAAAATATATACGGATTATAAAAGTTTTACCCGGTTTATTACGATTAAAAAATTTATATTACGATAATTTCGTTAATGTTATATATAAGCTCGCGGCTCTTATAAGCTCGCGGCTCCGTTTTTAACATATTTTAACTACCTAACTTAAATCATAGATTATTTAACATTAATAATATAAAACGTTTAATAAAAGAATCGAAAATAAACTTAGTTCTTTAGGCGAAAAAACGTACTTTAATAGTTTATTTCAAAGAGTTTATTTTAATATACGATATTACTATATCGACTTTAAAAGCCCGATATTATGGTAAACGCGCCCGAGCCGATATTATCTTTAATTTTCGAAAATTAACACCAACCGAAAAGAAATTAATTATCGAACGTATTTTTAATCTAAATATGCGAACGTTTTTTATCCGGCGTTAATATATTAAAAATATGGCAAATTTGCTATTTACGTAAAGAGCTACCGGACGCGTCGAAGTTAATTAAATAACCAATTTTATTAAACGGTAATAAAAGTTTAAAACGTATTTAAATCGAAAAATAAATTACCAAAAGGTTTTATAAGAAAATTTAAAAATATTTCATAAATGGTTTAAATTTATTCGGGTTATGATCGTTAAATACGGTATTATAAAAAAATTTATAATTTCGACGAAATAAAATTTTTAATAAAATTTCTTATAATAACCGGCATAATTATTATTAATATTAAAAAAGTAAAAATCTTAAATAAATTTAACTAAAAAATCGAAAGTATTTTATAATAATACAAACTGTTAACTTTTAAGATTAGGTTTTATTTTTATTTATTATCCTTATCGAAAAAATTACCTTTTTCATTAGTTCGCTAATACCTTATTTTTACCTAATTAAAAGGTTATTATAAACGATAACGGTTAAACGATTAATAAATTAGGCCTAAAACAAATTTAGCATTTCGATTAATATATTCGAACGCGTACGAGAAAATCGAAACCCTTTTTTATCCTTAACGGCCACGAAAACCACTATTCGATAAAATTCGAAAAATATTACGCTAACTATAATATTATTACATTTTATATATTAATTAATTTTTTCTATTTATTTTAACTTTTCGACGTATTTTATTTCTTCTTATTAAAATATGTTTATCCGTTTTATATCGAAAACTTTATATAACGTTACATTATTTATATTACTAAGAAAAAATTTATCGCCGGTTTTCACAACGTATTTAAAGCTATTATAACAACCGATAATATCAAATTAGGATTCGCAAAAACGGAATTTATTTTATTCCATTTTAGTTACGTCCTTTTCGGATTAAAAATTCCAATTATACTTACGTTAATTATTTTTCTATTTATTTTTATTAATTCCATTATTTCCTTACTTACGAAAAGTTTTAAAAATATTACCGAAACGATTCGATAAAAACGCTATTTACAAAAAAAATTAAAAATTACTAAAGTAACTCGCCGATAAAAATAATTAAATCGGTTAATCTTTTAATAAAAAATAACTTAATATTATTATACGAAAACGCTTTTTTGGAAAAAAATACGGCCTATTACGCGAAACGAACTACATCCTTAATAAACGCTAAAAAAACTAAAAATAAACGTTTTTAAAAAAGAAAAATACTTACTAAAAAAGAAATATAAATTTTTATAATTATGAAAAAAAGTAATAGTAAATAATTACAACTAATAATAACTGAAAATAATTGTCCTAAAAGGGCTTAAGCGAAAAAACGGAAATATAACGTTTACGGCAAGCCCGGATATAATGCACCTATTTATAAAGAGAATATAAAAACTTTTAACGATGAAAAATCCGATTAATTTAAATTGATTTAATATATTATAGTTGTTTAATTCGAATTTATTATCGCGACGTGCTAAAAACGGAGCCGTGAGCTTATAGGAGCCGCGAGCTTATGTGTGACATTACGTAAAAGAATTAACGGAATATAATTTTATTATTATTTACCGACAAAGTTTCGAAAACTGCAAAATTAATATTTTTAGTAAATAATGAAATTTCGAAAAAATTTAATTACGCAATTAATAAAGTACTGGGGTATAAATAACAACCCCGGATATATATTAAAAAATAGAATATATGAATATAATTTACAAAAACGTATTAAAAAGTTACAAATTTTTTAAAAAAAAACAGCAAAGAAATATATACGAAAATATATAAATATTAGTTATATAAATATTTAAAGGTTCGTAAAATTTTAAAACGTTTTTAACGTATATATTATTTTTTTAAAATAAAAAAAAAAATTTTGCGTTAAAATAATGTATACGTTAAAATAATAATATAATAATATAAGTTATATAGAAAATTATGATTTTGATTAGTTTTAAAATAACTGTAAAATTTTATTAGGATAATATCTTTAAAGTTATTAATCGATTTATAATTTTTTTATTTTTTAACTTATATCGACAATATAATATTTGCTTTTAAATTTTAATAGAATTTCGTAATATAAATTGGTTTAAATGATAAATTATTTAATATATTCTGATTTTAAATAAACGGGCAAATGAAACGGTAAATATAAACGTTAAAAATATATTTAAAATATTATATTAATTATAAATAACACAATTATAGTAAAAAATTACCGGTAATTTAAATAATTTATAATATTAATTATTACGAGAATATTAAAACGGTTTTATTAATAATTAATTTTATTTTTATTTTAAAAATGTATAAAAAAATATTAAATGGAGGATTACTTAATATTAAAATAATTCTTACGTTAGAATAATTTATATAGTTATATCAAAAAAATAAAAATAAAATTTAAGTTCGTATATAGTGAATTAAAAAATATTATAATTAAAAACAATTAATAGGATTAATTTTTTCGAAAGAAAAAAAGTTAATTTTATTATTAAAAATATTTAAATATAACGTTTAAGTTAAAAAGTTAATTTTAAATATATTAGTTTTTATAAAATTATATAGAAAATTTAGAAAATAATCATTAATTAAAACTATTACTTAAAGTTAAACCTTATTCAATTCTTTATATATTGTTATTTTAATTAATAACGAATAATACCAAAATATATATTAAACAAAACGATATAGAAATAAAAAACGAATAAATATATAAGGTAGAAAAGTTTTTAACGTGAAAAAGTCGATAAACTTATTTAATATTTAATTAAATAGAAAAATTACCCGAATTCGAAAAATATTTAGAAATCCGTAAAAAATTTGATAAATATTTAGCGGTTGTTAAAAAATTTCTATTAATAACGGCGATATCGAAAATAATATCTTGGTTCAAAGGATTAATGGAAAAAAATATTTAATATAGTTAAAAACGGGAAGGTCTAAAAAATTAACAACCTTAAGTTCGGTTTTTAAACGGTCTTGTTTTTCGAATTCTTTTTAGTTTTTAAATTTTTTCTTTTTTAACGAATTAATTTTACTTTTTTTTATAAAAGAAAATTTGTTATTTTCTAAACGAATAAGGCGTAAAATTTATTCAAAAATTTTGAAAATTTTATTTATAATATTTTTACGGAGTTAAAAGAAACGTTTTTACGGAAGTTATTTTTCGCAATTTAAACGGTTTTTTGTACGATTAATATTTTCTAAAAAGTTAAAAAGAATAACCGTTTTATCGTAATAACAGTTAAAATATAAGATATATTATTCGTAATGTTTAAAAACTTCGATTATAACGTATTTAAAATTGTTTTCGAAATAAGGTATATATGGTATAATTTAAAAATTAAACTTAATAATTTAATAAATAAAAGAAGTAACGGTTTTTTTTAATTTAGGACGGTTACGAAATTTGCTATTAATTAAACGATCTGACATAGTAAAAAAAAGGAGTTTATGTATTAAAAAATTTCGAGGCCAAGATTCTTAAAAAAAACGGATGGTATTATAATAATAGATAGTTAGGCGTTAGGAAACGGCTTTTTAGCAAAATACCGAAACAGGATTTAAGTGGGTTAAGTTACGTAAGATGGATTTATTTAGATTAAGATATCCATTCTAATTTTTTTAATAGATTTACTTAGATTAAGATATTTATCTTAATAAAAATAAAATATATACCTTTGTTACTTCCATAATTAAATAGTAATAATTTGTAATATAACTTCGTTACTTAAGATATTTTTGGTATTACGAGCCGTAATTAAGTTATTTTTTAATTACTTAGATTCTTATAGTCCTTTGCTAATATAAATTCGTACGTTTAGGTTTAAAAGTTAGTTAATAAGCCTAGCCGTTATAGACGGTGCTAGTGAATTTCTATACAAACATAATAGTTAGAAATATAAATATAAGTATAAACAAATAAGAAAATGAAATATTATAAACTTATAGTTTTACCTTTTTAATTAACTATTTTAGAAGACCATTTAGATATGAACTTATAATACTAGTTGGGCGTTATAAATTACTATAAACTTATTAATATACTAATTTATATATATGAATAATTAAGATAATATACTTCTTTTGGTGGTATAAATTTATACGAAAAAGGATCGAAAAATGGACTAGCTGCATGACGTTTATTTTAAGGGTTATTCTCGAGAGAAAGTTCCTGCTAGCGGCCTTGAAAATACACCTTAAAATACATTCGTATTATTAAAGAGAAAATAATAAAATATAAGATATTAAAACTTTTTTTATTAAAAGACCTAGCTACAAACGTATATTACGATAGTATTTTCGTAATTGTTAATCGGTTTACAAAATTTTCCTATTTTTCCTTTATAACGAACATATAAATATTAAATAAATTGTATATACTTTTTCCAGAAATACCTTTAATGTATACGAACTCCTATACGAAATTATCTTGAATAAAATTACGATTTTTACATTAAAGTTTTAACAAAACTTAATAACATAAATTAACTTAAATTATAAGTTATTTAATATATTTCAACCTTAAATAAACGGATAAGTAAAACGATAAAATTAAATATTAAAAGCGTACTTATGATATTATATTAACTATAAATAAAATAACTAAATTACAAAATTACTAATAGCTGATATAACTTATAACATTAATTGCCATAAAAATATTAAAACAACCCCGGCCATAGCCAACTTTACGTTTACCCCAAAAATGTATAAAAAAGTATAAAAAAAGGTGTACTTAATATCAAGATTATTCATATATTAAAACAGTTTAAATAATTATATTAAGAAATAAAAAAAATATTATAACTAAAAAGGGTTAAAAATACTAACGTTCTTAAAAAGAAAAATAATTTACCTAACTATTAAAAATGTCAAAAATAAATAACTAAAATAAAAGCTTAACTTTTAATATATTAGGCTTTATAAAATCGCTAAAGAAATCTCGGAAAATTATTACTAGTTAAAATTATTACCTAAGGTTAAACTCCATCTAGTTTTTTATATATCCTTACTCGAGTTAATAGTAAAAACAATTAAAGCACACATAAAGCAAAATGATATAAAATAAAAAACGAATAAATATACGAAACGGAAAGAATTATCGACGTACGAAAAATTACTCAAATTTCGAAAAACACCTAAAAACTCGCAAAAAACGTTATAAACGCCTAACGGCTATTAAAAAGCTTTTACCGACAACGGTTAAGCCGTTAAAAATAAAAACGTTTTAATTTATATTTAATAAAAATTCGTAATTTACAATACTTCAAGTAATTACATATAAACTCTTTAAATTTTATACAACTATAATAGAATAAAATTTACATTATTCTTCTTAACTAAAATTAAAAAAATTCGGTTAACCAATTTGGCACCCTCGGACTAGTGGTACTACCTTTAGCAACGTATGCGAAAAAGGCGTACTAAAAATTCGACTAAAACTTTTTCGGCAACCAATTCCTTTTTTTTTAAACGCCGAATCTTCGCCGCGTAATAATTAATTATAATGACGGGAACGGCGATGCCGTTATAAAAACGGACCCGACGAACATACTCCTAATAGCGTAAAAGCTTTTTTATTATTTTACATAGAAAATACCGCGCGAAATAAAATGAATAAAGTATCGCGTTAAAACCTTCCATTTTAATTAAGTTAACTAAGGTAATACGATACATAATTTTTAGCGATCGACGTTTAAAAACGCGCGAAAATATAATGAGTATATATGAAAAAACTTACTAAAAAAAGAAATCTTAAGAGTAAAACTTGCAAAAAAAGGAGATCGTATTATAATTTAATACGTTATAGCCTTTAAAAACGGTCGTAAGTAAAAAGGAACGTTAAATAAATTAAATCACGTAATGGATTACTAACTTGTTGGAAATAATTTAATAAGCCGGATATAACTATATACATTCGTTATTTCATAATAAAATAATAACGGCTTATAATATAACTTCGTTACTTAAAATACTCTTAGTATTACAAAACGTAACTTAATTATCTTCGATTACTTTAAATTCTTACGATATTCCTACTATCATAAATTCGTACGATTAGATTTAATAGTTAGATAACTAGTGTAGGCGTTATAATAGGGTGCTAACCTATCTTTACTAGCTAATACACTCTTTTAACGCCTTGAAATATTTACTACGTTAATCGTTCTTATTTTTAAAGCTATAACTTTCTATTTTACCTTTCTTTCGACGATTAAATTCTTTCTACTAACTAATTCCTTTTTTAAAAACATTTTTAAAGTATTTATCGGCAAATGTGTTGCACTTGATCTCTGGGTTAGATGTCTTGATTCCTGGTTGACTACTCATCTGCAACTGGGGGGAAAGCAGCCACATATAGCTGTTTCCTGCTTTGTTCCTTGCAATCCTAGGGCTACAAACTAAGCCCTTTATTTCCAACAACAAATCCACCGTATCTGCTCACAGTATTTTATTAATCATCGAAAACTTTCGTAATAGTTTATAATTAATATATCACTTATAAACCTATAATCCGTTTTAATTAAATCTTTTTTACAGCTTTTTATAATTAATAAATATATATATTTACATAGCTTGATTCCGTGATTAATAAAGCGATATTGGCGTTAGTAAACCTTTTATTATATTAATTATTATATTATATATTTATTTATTTTATATAATATAACTTTAATCTTTTTTATTAATCGAAACTTAAATATTGTTTTTTTATAACTTATGTAAAAAATAATAATTACGTTTCAGTTATATAAATTATTACTGTATCTTCCCTACTCGCTTATTACTTTATTATTTTTTTAAATAACTTTATAACGTAAGCTTAAAAGTTTTTCAATCGATAATATTATTTATATTAATAAGAGTATTTAAACTCTTTAATAAATTTTTACTCTTAAACTATAACAGAAATATCTCAATTTCAATTAAGTAAAATATAACTCGATCAGTAACTTTGTAATATATATCGTTAAAGTTTAGGTCTAATCGAGCAAATCGAGATAAAATAAAAAAATATATCAGGTTACCCATTAACTATTATATAAAAATAAAACCGATTATATTATAATATTTTTTAACAACGCTTAAAAAAGCTAAATTAAAGTTTAATAATAATTTAATACTAATTATAAGCATCTTGTAAACGTTATTTAAACTTTCTTTATAAATTAAGTTAATTTCCTTATTTATAGTATTACATTATAATAATTAACTGTTTATTAAGTTTAGTTTTAATTATTTCGATATTAAATAATTATTTTAAATCCTAACCTCTTAAAAGAGTATACCGTTTCTGCGATTATTAAACTAACTAATCGATAAACCCTTAGACTTTTTCGTTATATATTATAATAATATCTTTTATACAAATCAATAAATACTCTTTAGTAAATAAAATAATAAGATTCGTAAGGAACGGAATTAAGTTCTAACTTTTTAAACATTTTAATAAAGTTCTTTTATTATAACAAAATCTTATTACGTTACGAATATCTTAAAAGCGTCTTTATATACATTTCGTAACATAAATTAGTTTTTACGAAAACGTTTATATCATTATAATACTTAGGTTTTAAGTTAAATATAACCGTAATACCGATTACAATTCGAAATAACTTTCTCGTAAATATAAATACGTATATATTATTATGAACGTTCTTATATTACTAGTCACTTTATATGGCGAAACCGGCCTGATATTCTAAAGCTAGTTATATTTGTTAAACCTATAAACGCATATCTATATATATCTTGAAATTCTTTTCCCTTTAATAAAGAATTCACTAACGGTTTTTTAAAATTATATTATTTTATACTTTTATAAATAAACTTTTTCGGCTTTACGGGATATCTTCCTGAACGCGTATATATTTAACTTCTTATAGTCTTCTTATAATAGTGATAAGTTACATTTATATATCCGGTTTAATGATATTAATACTTTTTACATATTAAAATATTATTACTTTTTCGATAAAAGTAATAGGTATTTCGATAAAAGTAATAGGTATTTCGATAAAAGTAATAGGTATTTCGATAAAAGTAATAGGTATTTCGATAAGTAATTTTCTTATACCTTCGTAGTTTACCGGCCGGTAATTATACGTACCTATCAAAAAGGTTCAAAGTCCTATATTGAATATATTTTTTTATCTTTTATAATTCTTTCGGATAATATTTTTGCAATACGGAATATACGTAGGGTTTAACGTTTATTACCGGTAAAATATTTTCGTCATTTACTATTACTATAAGTTAATCAAAGTTAAAATAGATTAAAGCTATTTTTATTCCTTTTATCGACGTAATAAATGTAATAGTTATTAAGGTAAACGTCAGTAACTGAAATAATTTAAAGAACGAAAATATTTCGAATATAATTATAACATAAAAATAATTTATTTATTACGAATAAACTTATATTGTTTATTTCGTACGCATCTTACGTTAATATCTTTTAGAATTCTATTTTTATTTAAGCGGTAATAAAATTATTCCGCTTAAATTTCTCCCTTTTATTTTATATATAAAAAGTTGAATGCTTAAGTTATATTCTTATTTTCGGATACATTAAAATGGACCTTAAAACAATCGTAGCAGTTTAAGATTAGGTTACGCCTATTACAGTTAAAAATATAAGCCTTTTTTAGAGTTGCTAATTACTATCAAAAGTTTATTAAAAACTTTAGCCGAATAATTATACCCCTAACGAAATTTACTATAAAAGGGAGAAAGTTTTAATAAACGCTATAAAAAGAAAAAACCTTTTAATAAATTAAAAAAGTTATTACCAGCTAACCAGTATTAATTATTTACGACTTAAATCGTTTAGTAAAATTAAAAACCAATGCGTCGAATTATGCTTTAGATGTAGTAATCGGATAACGCGATAATTAAAATGTATTATATTTTGTTACTTTTCTTTTATATAAATTATAAAAATTTAAGTTACGTTATATTATTCCTGATAAAAAATTCATGGCTGTTATTAAAACGCTCCGCGAATTGAAACTCTTTTTAAAAATAGCCGATATTAAGTTAAGGTTTATACGGATTATTAAAGTTTTACCTAGTTTATTACGACTAAAGAACTTACCGTACGACAGTTTCGTAATTATTTACCGTAAGGGCTTAAAGAATGGTAAAACTAATGCTTTTAGCAAACGACTAGACCTTAAGGAAAAAACGGTTAAAATTAATTATAGAATTTTCGACATTACTATAAAAGGATATTTACGACTATGATAAATTACGACAGTACGGTTAACACTTTTTAATATATATTAGAAATTAAAAGATATACCGATAGTTTACCGTAATAAATAAATAAATTGCAAATTTTAAAACAGTGTTAAAAAGATTTAATACGAGATATATATAAGTATTAGTTATATAGGCATCTAGGGATCTATAAAACCTTAAAACGTCTTTAACGCGCTTATTACTTTATTAAAATAAAAAATGTTATATTTTAAGTTTTATATTAATACGACGTTTACGTTAAAACCAAAACATAACATATAAACCTTATAGAGAATTATAATTATTACTAATCGCAAAACGGTTATAAGATATTATTATGATAAATTTTATTACCAACCTTTTTTTATTAGAAAATTTAACCACTAATATATATTACGATAGTATTTTGGTAATCGTTAACCAATTTATAAAGTTGTCTTATTTTTTACTTTATAACGAAATATAAACGCCGAACAGATAACGTACGTTTTTTCCAAAAAAAAAATTTAGTATATACGGACTATTATACGAGATTATCTTAAATAAAGGTATAACGTTTACTTTTAAGTTTTCGCAAAGCTTAATAGTATAAATCGGCCTAAATCACAGGTTATTTAATACATTTCGACGTTAAATAAATAAGTAAATAAAACGATAAAATTAAACATTGGAAAGGTACTTATGATATTATATTAATTACGAATAAATTAATTACGTTAAAAAGTTATTAGTAATTTAATTAATTTGTAACACTAGTTATTACAAAAGTATTAAGATAATTTTATTAATAATTACTTTTAGTTTTATCTTAAAAGCTTGTAAAAAACGAAAAAAAGGGGATTATTTAATATTAAAATTATTTTTCTCTTAAAATAATTTAAGTAATTATATTAAAAAATAAAAACGGAACTCGGATTCGTACGTAATTAAATACAAAAATATTATAACCAAAAACGGCTAAAAGGACTAAATTTTCTGGAAAGGGAAATAGTTTATCTAACAAATAAAAATATCTAAATAAAACGCCTAAATTAAAAGCTCGATTTTCAGTATATTAACTTCTATATGATTATTAATCAAATTTTAAGAAATAATTATTAGCTAAAATTACTACCTAAAATTAAATTCTATTCAGTTTTCTATATATTCTTACGTAAGTTAATAGCGGATATAATTAAAATACATATTAAATAAGACGACGTAAAAGTAAAAAACGAATAGGTATGTATATAAAGCGGAGAAAATCCTTAGTATACGAACAATTAACAGACATACTAAATATTTAATTAAGTAGAAACCTACTTTAACTCCGAAAATACCTAGGAATCTGTTAAAAATCTTATAAACGCTTAACGGTTATTGAAGAATTTTTATTAATAACGATAATACTAAGGGTAACGTCCTAATTTAACCCGTTTACGAAAGGCCAATTGGTATTACTAAAAACGGGCTAGTTTAGGGGAATGGCAGGTTGCATTTTAATTTTAAAACACTTTTATTTTTTTAACCGTTTTTAATTCTTTAATTCGTTTAAACTTTCCGCCTTTAGTGAATTATTTTTACTTTCTTTTCGCGAAAGAAAATTTGTTATTTTCTTAAACGAATAAAACGCGATATCTATTTAGAAATTTTAAAAGTTTTATTTAAACTACTTTGTCGAAATTAAAAAAAGCGTTTTTATACGAGTTGTTTTTATTATTTTAAACGATTTTTAATACGATTAATATTTTTAAACAAGTAAAGTGGAATCGCGTATTCGTCGTAGCGACGGTTAATATAAGGAACGTATTATTTATAATATTTAAAGTTTTTAATTATGATATATTTAAACCTTTTTCGAAATCAGGGGTATACGGCGTAATTTTAAACTCAAATTTAACGATGTAATAAGTAAGAGAAGTAATATTTTTCTTTTAGTTAAGAAGATTACAAGGTTTGCGGTTAATTAAACGACCCGATATAGTATAAAGAATAATTACTTATTGAGAAGAAATCTTCAGGATGAAAATTTTTAAAAAAGAGATCATATTATAATACGATCGATTAAACTTTAGGAAACGATCATTTGACGAAACCGAATTATGGCCTAAATAAGTCGAGTTACGTAAAAAAGAATTATTAAATTAAAATATCCATCTTAATCTATTAATACAAATCTACTTAAATTAAGATATTTATCTTAACGTCCCACACAAGCTCCCGGAACACACAAGCTCGCGGGACACTTTTTAGTACCTCGCAATAATTAATTCAAATAACTTAATTACAACGCAATAAATCAATTTAAACTAATTGGATTTTTCGTCGCCAGATATCTTTATAATTTTTTTTTAAATACGCGCATTATATCCGGGCTTACCGCAAATACTATACCTTCGTTTTTTTATTTAAACCCTTCTTTAGCCACTATCTTTAACCTCTTTTAATTACAATTACTTACTATTACTCTTTTTTTTAACTATTAAAACTCTTACCTTTTTTATAATAAATATTTTTCTTTCCTAAAAACGTACGTTTTTAATTTTACGACGTTTACTAAAAAAAATATTATTTATTTCGCTCAATTTAACGTTTTTTTCTCGAAAAATAACAATTTCATATAATAATAATATATAACTTTTTATTACAAAACTAACTAATTTAAATATTTTTATCGGCAAATTACCTTAATAATTTCTAATTTTCTTTTATAAATAACGTTTTTATTTTATTATTTTACAAATATTTCTAAAGGTTTTCGCAGGTAGGAAAATAAAACCGGTAGAAATTAACGAAACACGGTCGGCGTACATACAATTAAAAAAATTTCGAATTCGGAAAAAACGTTATTAAAATCGAATAAAATAAAACCAATTTTTGCGATTCCGGATTTAATACTATCGGACGTTATATAAAACCCTTAATATATAATAAATAAACGCGTTTTAATACGGAAAAACAAAATACGTCGAAAAATTAAAACTTATAAAAAAATAAACCGGCATATAAAATATAACAATATTGTTAATTTTGTAATAATTTTCGAATTCGATCGACTAATAACATTCGTAATCGTTAAAAATAAAAAAACGTTTCGAACTTTTCGTGCGCACTTTAATATATCGATTGAAATATTTAATTTATTTTAAACTTTGTTTATTCGTTATTTAACTATTTTCGTTTATAGCAATTTTTTAATCGAATGAAAATAGGTTATCGGCGAATTAACGAAAAAAATAATTTTTCTCGGTAAAAATGATAAATAAAAATAAGACCTAGCTTTAAAAGTTAATAATTTATATTATTATAAATTATTCCCCATTTCTTTATTAAACTTATCTAAATTTTTTACGTTTTTTAATATTAATAATAACTATACCGGCTGTTATAAAGAGCTTTATTAAAAACCTTATTTCGTCGAAATTATAAATATTTTCTTTGGTAATACTATATTTTACAATTATAACCCGAACAAACTTAAACTATTTACGAAATATCTTTAAATTTTCTCGTAAAACCCTTTAATAATTTATTTTTTAATTTAAACGCATTTTAAGTTTTTTTTACCATTTAACAAAATTCGACATTTAATTAATTCCGACGCGTTCCGTAACGCGTTAAGTAAATAATAAATTAGCCATATCTTTAACGTACTAAAGCCGGATAAAAAAGGTTTACATATTTAAGTTAAAAATTTTTTTCAACAATAAATTTCTTTTCGGTCGGCGTTAATTTTCGCAAATCGGGGATAATATCGCTTCGGGCGCATTTACTATTAAATTGCGCTTTTAAGGTAATACGTAAAATATTATGAATAAAATTAAGCTTTTTATAACTAAATTACGGATTATTCTTTTTAACCTAAATAGTTAAGTTTATTTTAAATATTTTAATAAATCGTTTCATATTATAGTTATTAAAAAATTAGCAATTAAAATTAAGTGGTTAAAATATTAAAAAAAGTGTCCCGCGAGCTTATGTGTCCCGGGAGCTTATATGGGACGTTAATTTATTAGTATAGATTTCCTTAAATTAAGATATTTATCTTAATCCACTTAAAGATATATACGTTCGTTAAATTCCGTAGTTACATAGCGACAGTTTGCAATATAACTTCGTTATTTAAGACGCCCTCGGTATTACGAGACGTAATTAAGTTACCTTGTTCATTTATTACTTAAACGATACGATATTTCTGCTAATATAATCCCGTACGAGTAGGTTTAATAGTTAGTTAACTAGCTTAGCCGTTTTATTAATTGCCGGATTCTTACGATATTTCTATTAATATAAATCCGTACGTTTAAGTTTAATAGTTAGTTAATTAGCCTAGCTGTTACATAATTACTAAAAGAGACAAGTTCGTAATTATTACGTAACCAACGGGCATACTGAAAACGTCCGAAATTGGACTTTATAATGTTTCTAAGCGGACGTTCAGAGTTATTGGGCGGATTTTCATAGGTTATTAAGGGCCCCTTTTTGTACCCAGGTGGCCGAAAATGGCCGCAAGCCACAGCGCCAGCAAAGAGTGGGCATTTCGCATTCCGGAACTCCACTGGCCTGCATAGCACTGCCATCGTTATTTAGCCCAATTTTGTTCACCCCCTTGAGGTGTCCGGAGCAATGCCTGAGTACTCCCTGCGTAGCGCCTGAGCAAGAGCGACGATGGGTTAGGTAAGCGACTGAGGTAGGAGAGGGCAACTTTTGGGAAACGCAACAGGTAGACGCGGTTTTGTGCTCCGGAATCCGCGCGAAGACGAGCAATTCAACCATTATCTGAGATGCAGAGAGGCTAGGGGAGTACGGTGGCAACACCGGCGACAGCAAGCAAGAGCTGAAAAGTCTTGTGACACCAGTGCGCACCAGCCCGAAACAGACCTAGGTAAACCCTCAAAAAGTAATCTGCTCGGCGAGACAAAATCCGGATAAGGCCCAAAGGGAACAAGTTTGCGTCAGACGAACACCGAGGGAACCCGGATATCCACTCATATTCCGGTGGATGGCCTACGGCGCCATTTGCAGTTCTGGAATCTTTTCGATAGGGGTGATGTTTGCTTTTATCCAAAGCGTTCACATAAAAGCATCAACAAGGACGCGGATTCCTGATAAGGTGTTACGAATCGATTTTAGAACCGAAGAAGTGAATATAATAAATTCGGAATTGCCAATATAAGCTCTATGTCATTACCTGTCGCTGCATTCCACATGCCTTAACTCCTATCTCGTTCCGTCATCATCAACGCCATATCAAAGTATTGCCCACAAACCCTCTTCCATCCACCATTTTGCAGTGCCTAGCACTATCATGGCCAGTATTTCGACTGCTCCAGCCCAAATTTGCGCCCATCCGTACCAGCCTCCACTAACACCTAGGATAGCACCAGCTGTCGGTGGTCCTGCTAGTGACGCAAAAGCGAGTACCCCACAAACCATCCCGAACCTCGTTCCTATTTTCCGTGGGTCACTTGTCAGGCTAGCCAATGCACCAACAAAGGCGCCCTGTGCCGCCCCGTTGGTGAATCCGAAAGCCGCAGCCCACAAATACATCGCTAGTGCTGAGTTTACAGCTATCCAAGTAAACAGAACGAGTGCGAAAGCGCCGACAGCCAGAATGTACGCGTTCAAAGGACCAAGGTGGTCGTCCGCCAAATAGCCGGTAAGGACGCGAGAGACCGTTCCGGCACCATTCGTGATAAGAAGCAAGGAAACGGTGGATGTGGTAGTAAATGCATTGAAAGGAAGCGTCATCGCGAATGTGTTCATCTATTAGGTTGTGTTAGAGACTTGCCGCCATATGCTTATGGAATAGGGGTACTGCGTGACTGAGATGCTGACTCACATAAAAGAAACCGAAATACAGCGCCCAGTAGAACAGGAACGTCCCGATCGTGAAATAGAGAAAAGTTAACTCCTTGAACGCACCGACTTCGATTATCGGGCCTCGCGTCTTGGGTTTTGCAAACCGCGGTTTCAGAAGTAGGCTTTGGAGAGTCAGCATTGTTAGGATAGCAAGCCCTAAGCACCTGACAGCCCAGGCGAACCCTATGTAGGGCATCAGGTACTGAACCGTAGCTGGGAAAGCCATGCTCCCAGTTCCGGTTCCCGCAGTAGCTAGCGCCAGGGCAAGCGCTCTCCTCCTCTTGAAGTATGAACTGACAACCGCCATAGACGGCATCCAGATCAACCCGAGTCCCAAACCGGTGCACAGCCCCTGGGCAAGAAGAACCTCCCAGTACTGTTTCGCGATGCTCGTCAAAACCAAGCCTATCACGACCAATGTCGAGCCGGCTAGTATAGCCTCACGAGCAAAGCCAGCGTCCGTTAGACGTCCGCCGACGACGCAGGCACAATTCAAGCAGAATACCTGGACCGAACCTATCCATGATATTTGCGCAGCCGGTAGGGCAAAGGTTGACGTGTAGTATAACTGGAAAACCCCGAAGGTGGCAGGGAGGCCAGACGAAACGGCGCTCCCGAGGTGTCCAGCTACCACTTGACGCCATGCAAGGAGACCTCCGTCTGGAATATAGTTGTCTTGTATATCGAGTTCATCGGACGACGACCTGCCCGTCTCCGTAAAGGGAAGAACGCTCTCGCTGCAAGAATCAGGAGTAGCGGCTGTAGCGATAACTGTGGGCTCCTTCTCAGAGACACCCATGTCAGTTTGGCGCAGTCTCCAATGTGAAAGAAGACGAGCAATGTAGCAAGCCGGATAGAAGAAGCTAAGTCCTAGCGACAGTCTGAATAATCGTAAGTCTTTGAGGGCTGCTGGAAAACCCATCCTCAACGGCTTACATACCACATGATATACCACCAGGACCGGTCGGAAGCCCACATCTGGCACGATGGGAATTACCTACAAGAAACTATCCACGATACCCCAGGTGTAGGGGCCTGGCCTAGATTTGGCCCGCAATCTCCGTTAACGGATGTGCCATGGCCGTCCCTAATGATCAGGTGTGGAGTAAAGGTTGCGGATGCAAACCTCACAAAGAGAGCCTAATCCCCTGTATTCCATGGTCTAGAGTGATCTATTCCGTCGGGAATGGTACTTCCTCGAGCTCGGGAGTTTTCTCCGGACACGAAGCCGACTGCTTGCTGTCTTTCGAGTGTCACCGCTGGTCTGGAACTACCGCGGGCACGGACTTCACGATGCTCCAGATGCTTATGTTTCGGCCCGTGCGTTTTCCCCTGGCAAGCGAACTACCGCCGACTGGAGACTTTTAAACCGCGAGACCGGATATATTGGCTAGCTTGCTATTGGATCACCCCACATAAGCTATCCTGTTGGAATTATCTGGGTAACGAGTATAGCTTCATGCACTGACCTGCAAGTTCAAGACCGAAATTAATATCAATTATTTCCCGAGCGTTATAGCCACGAGCAAGTTATCTTAAGGAAGCTGGTTATACCTGAAAGCCAGGATTTTAAAGTAATATTTACTATCTCCACCGGGCGGTTATGCCCGCGTTTATATCCTATGGACGACATGCATTACAGTAGCAGTTAGCCGGGACTAAATATGGAGGATATCTCTGTCGCTATATTCCTAACATGCTGACCGCTTCTAGTAATTATATCGGTTCATGGACATGTTTGCTAGTTGTCAAGCCGCTAGTCTGATTATCACGATATAGCCACGTAACATCCGAGGTCGGCAAGACTTAAAAACTGCTTAGTTGATACGAAGAATTACTGCACGTTTTTGAAGGTGCCTATGTCGCTTGTTTTCATTCTCCTAGAACCATTTGTTCCTACTCTCCATTTAATTTAGCGATTGAGATTCATGTCTACTTGCTCAAACAGCCCTTTAGCCGGCCCGCTCCGTCTTGTCAAATAAGTGTCTAGAATAGAAGCTGATCATAGAGAAAAGTAGTGTATAGGATGGATAGAGAACCTATAATGAACGTGTTGGTGTGAAAGTGTTATAACTGCTGATGAAAAGAAGCTGTTGTTTGGCTCGTAAACTCTCTATCTACGTAGGTAGCAATTGCTAAGTGGGAGGGGCGTTTGTAGATGCGCACTACGGCCACGCAAGGCGGCTTGGGCACGTCAGTGGTTAAGAAGTGGTGAGTCCAAGGGGATTCCTATTCTTAAAGGTCCCATGTGAATCCTGGACTGAGTATTCCCCCCCCTCCTTTCTTTTCTCTACCTACTACTAATTACTTGTAGCAGCAAGGAACTTTTTTACCTGCGGCCTTAAGAGTAATGCCAAGGTGCTTTTTCCTTATTACAACGGTACGTCATTACTATATTCTGTCCAACTTACATACTATGTTGCTGTACGGATCGCAGTCACATGAAGCGTCTTGCATCCGACAACTCGAACAGCGGGCACGATTCGGTTCTCGCTCGCCGATACCGCACTTCCTATACAAGCCCGTTTCTCAGATGTTCCACCTTCTAATTCGACGCCATTAATTGTAGGCATTCTTTTGAGCTCTCTTCTTGTCTGCTGGAGAATAGCTAGGTCTAGTCCATTTACCTATTGGCAGGGGTCGTCTAGGAGCAGCTGACGCCCTGCGACTATCTTCATTGCCGAGCGATTCCGCATGACCTGTGAGAGAATTAATTAGTCGGGGTATTTGGTGGACATGACGTGGTCGAAGCCACTGTTGAACCATACCGCTGGCCTGATACTGATGATGTCGACATGGCGTCCGTACATTTGCTCGTCTGAAATACTTATCTAGCTGGACACAGGAAACGAAACGAATGTCAACAGCGCTGGTGATAGGGGGTAATGAATCTATAAATTGTACCTCTGGTGAATGTTGGTTGTATGGTCGTCCTACAATGGCGCTTCATTTTCGATTAGAGGCACTGAATATATGTTAGCTATCCCTGTTCCTGAGCAAAGATAGGGGAAGTAACAAAAGAGGATCTTGGACTAGGTCAACAAAGGGGATGTATACATTAACAGGGTTAGGGTTTGGTACGATGTCGATGTTCCCTCACAAAATAGATTGTTCTAAAACAGGAACGAAGAATCCCAGGCCATGCAGGTTTCTCTAAGATAGCTCAGTTGGGCAAAAAGACCAGCATCTTGCTACACCGCGTCAAGATTTCTTATCTTACCCATACCGTGAAATAACATGTTTGACCAAAGCCTCTGCGGTCACGTTACAATGGAAAACTTGGGGTACTAAAATCATATAAGTGCATACACTTGGAATTATAGTATAAGTTACCATATATCCGGCAAGTTACGTGCTGGTGAAATAAAAGGTCTATCATACATTTCTTTTGGCGGAAGGGAATATCGCCATTATGAATTACGTGCCCACTACGAACCGAAATGGAATTGGGCTTTTAATTACACTGTATAGGGGAATGCCATAACCGGCTTGGACCCCTCTACGTTGGCATCTACAAGAGGACAGATTCACATCGAGGCTATTTAGAGGCAAACAGGGCGGACACCAATTTACCGGAAAAGCGCCTCTCATAAATTATGAAAACAGCACTGTTGTCTGAATGCGCGGGGGGTCCCTCAGCCGTGTATCCTGCGATGAAGGACAAGTTACTGTGGGACTACCACATCTTTGCTTGTATCAAGTTCCTCGTGCCTCCTTAAGTCCATTGGCTTCGCGAGCAACGGCACGACATAACTGTCGATTCGACGTCAGAAGGAACACCGAAGATACATCCAGGACGTAAAAACAAATGACATTACTTACGGATCGAACGTCTTCCAGTATGGGTTTTCTAGGTGATATATCTGGCTCTGCAAGCATTGTTAGCAAGATCTTCCTATTCTCGGGGGAACAGGCGGAGCGGACCGATTCTTTCTCGAACCGTTCGACGATGGTAAAGGCGCGAGGGTCGTGAACGTCTTGCATGACCAGCCAGTCGATCGTCTCCTTGTCTTGGCGGTAGACCCGTGCAGCCTCAATCAGCTTCAACTTGATCTTTTCGATCGACTCGGGGTCGTCGTTGGCGTATAAGTGAACGGTGAGCGTGTAGACCATTTTGGACGGTACGTGGATTTTCCGCAGGGCCAGAACGGCGAGGTAAATGAATGTCCGAGGTGTAGTTGAGTATTGTCATACGGACATAGTTGGTGGTGAAGCTGTAGGCTCCATAATAATTCTCTCTGAAGACCTGGTGCCGCAAAAGCTTGATCGATAACTTAATTGAGGGGTAATTCACTTATAATGTGCGGACCAGTGAGAATCTATGTGGGTCAATTCTTCAGTCTGACCGAGGTGCTTGCTGTCAGAGGTGAAGCAAACACAATCCACTCCACCAACCACCCCTTGAGAGGGGATTGACGGCCATCCACCGCCATTTCAAAATATATGGGATGGAATGGGCGAAACCTCCATATGGATGGCCACCGGTGGACGCCTGTAAGATGTCCAAAGGTATAACCTCAGACCTCACCTAGTGAATTACTTTAACAATGAATTGCCTTATCGAGATCAGGCCCCATTTTTCAAGTTATGGGCGCGCCTGCGGCACAGCCGTAACTAGAGCGTTCGGTTAAGATATATCAGATTAGGGGATATCAGTGGTGTTGTTCTATTAAGCTAATTGCAGCTTTTATAGTTAGCCTAGTTTTAGAGTACTAAAGACTAAAACACTAAGGAATACTTTTACAACCCTGCGTACGGGGACTAGCTACAGCTGGGCCCAGGAATTCGTTAAATTCTTAATGCGGAAGTTATAGGTACGAAGAAGTTAATAAATTATTGTGAGAAGACACGTTGCAATTCGGGGGATGAAGGGCATTATTCTGATTTATCTCTTATGAGAAGTGTGGGAGTGTAAAGGTGTAGGTTACGTAGATACAATTGGTAGGGCTGTCGCGCCCACACCTTCGTTGCCCTAGCAGCCAATTCCTTCAACCACCACCCATATCCTAACATTTATCTATGAAATCTGGCTGCAGCTGTCGCAGCTGAAGAATATCGAACAGAAAGGTCCTTATCATACCTTATCAGCCTTTTTATCAGGACACCCCTTCGGGGCCATATAAAAGACCCGAACAACAACAGAAAACGTTGTTGCCCTCAACAACTACCTAGTCGTGTCGTAAGACTGTCATGTGATATAATGCTAGGAATAGGTGGACGGAGCTAGTGCTCCACCAGGACCTATTGCCAATTTGGTGCCGAACTAGCTGTATCCAGACCCCATCAGAACTATAGCCACCGTCTGAAGAATAACCGTGATCAGTGTAGCCGCCCGAATCGTCAGGGGGTTGTCAGGTCTAAAGATTCCGTCAGGCCATGGCTGAAGTAACCGCCAGGGCTGTCAGGTTGATTGTTAGGAACGTTGACAGGGCTGATAAACAGGGTGATTTATAAGGATGAACTTGCCAGGGCTACCGGGTCTGTTGTCACGGCTGTCATTAAAATAACTGCCCAGGCTGTTGCACCTGTTGTTGAACCAATCGACAAAGAAACCGGGAGGCTTATCGAGAATGAAGAAGCCGTCATCAGAAGCGTCATCATCAAGGTCGTTGTGAGAAGCAGTGGAAGAGCCGCCGTTAGACGTATCGGACAATTCATCATCAGATTCTTTGTCAGAAATAAAGCCTTCGTTAAAAGCGTGTGAGGGTGCAACGATTTCAGCAGTGTGTTGATTGGGGTAGTAACTTTTTCGATAACCGTAGCCATCACCGAAATCAGGATATGTGTGAGGAACTCGCGTTCTCCGCAGCTGGGGCTTCCAAAGCTGAGGCTTCCTCGCCTTGCCGGTCTCGCAGCCTGCTCGCAGGTACCTAAATAAAGCGTTTCTGGAGCTATATTGAACGTGGCAATGACGGCAGGTTCGAGTGAGCTTGGGAGGAGGGTCTTCAGGCGCGGATAACTCATCGGAAGTATCTCTTTGGCCATGCTTTTGAACGCAGCTGTAAGCCACATTGACTCCGTCAGAAAAGCTGTCGCTTGGGGCGTTAGCTCTCGGCGTTCGCCGCGAGGCACAGCTCTCTCGCAAGTATTAGGAGAGGTCGTTGCCTGACGGGTATTATGTATGACAATGGCGACACGTTCGAGAGTCCGGTGGAGAGGCACTCTCAGGGCTTCGGCTGTTCCTTGAAGACTTGGATTCGGTGAAGTTGGTGTATCAACGTGTTGGGAGACGTTGGCTTAACCTAGGCGAGCTGTTCGTTTCGTGAGGGCAATATCACCTTGCATTTTGGGCAGGCATGTCGATCGAGGGCTCGTGGACTTCGTGGTAAACGTTAACGCGATGGCTGCCGCTGATCCTAAGGTTGTCGCTGGCGTCGATCGCGAGGTTGTTGCTGCCATTACTGAATCTCGTATGCTTCTACCAGTAGCGTCACGAAGAATTCAGGGCCAGCGTTCCCGAAAGCACCGGACAGCTCGGTGATAAAGCCGATCCGGTGAAGGATATCTTTCATTTCGCCCCAAAGGACGGAGTCATCAACATCGTGGGCTTCCCCGGCAAATGAAGGCATGGCGGTTGACAAGGGCTCAACGTACAGCTGAACCGCGTACTTGACCGGTAATATTATGTGGTAGACTGGTGTTTCCGACGGTTACCTAAACTCAGCGTCTTCAACGGTAAGTCTTTCGCGCTTACCTGAATTCGGCGCGAATTTCACGATAATGGTGGTATTGACGGGTTTAGCATTTTGCGCCTTCAGCGAATATGGTGATGCGGGGGTCAAGATGATGCCATTGGGCTGGTGAGTGCGATGAAATGGTCGCAGGGAGCAGCTAGGCCTGCTGCACTTTATGAAGCTGCTAGCCACTAACCAGACGATGCTATCAATTGATGCGGAAGAAAGGTTACAGACAGAATGGTGATCATTCTGCCCATATCTAGTATATGTCGTCCCCTTGAGGCCAGTATCACTTCTCTTTTCGCCTAATCGCTCCCTATCGTCTCGACGGTGCCGTCCTGCATGCCGAAGTAGACCCTGACGGGCTTCTCGCCGCCGAGGCCGATCTTCATAGCCTCGGGGCCCGAGAGGCCGCAGAAGATGCCGACCTCGAGGACGCCGCAGATGCTCTTGATGCGGGCGGCGAGGGCATTGACGGTCCACAAGCCCTTAGATTCGTCCATGAGGTGGGCCTGGTTGTTAGGCAGCAGGGGGAACGGAAAGGGGGCGTCGACAATGTGGTTGCCGTTGTCGGTGACGATCTCACCGGCCTTGCCGGGCAGGCCCGAACGGATGTAAGGCTTTCGGCTACCCATCTTAAGCAACTCGCGGCGTACTGCCTCGGTAGCTAGCGGCTGTACCTCGATGGGTACAGCGGCCCAGTTGGTCAGCAAGCGGTCGACGCGCTTACGGTAGTCGGCGACGCACACGAAGCGCCGGCTAAACCTCGCCACCAGCTTTTCCTGGTAGTGGCAGGCGCCGCCGCCCTTGATACAGTTAAGTTCCGGGTCTACTTCGTCGGCTCCGTCGAAGCATACGTCGATATACTGCTGCCCGGGTACGAATTCGTTAAATTCGAGCACGAGGTCGTCGATGGCGAGCACGCGCAGACCGGCCTCCCGGATAAGCCCCTTGGACTGGCTGCCCGTCGGCACGAACTTCATCTTCGATGTTACCTCCTTGGGCATCTCCGCGATCGCTTCCACCACGTATTTGATCGTACTGCCGCTGCCGATCCCGATGTACGTATACGATGGCTTTAGGTAGTCCTGTACAGCCCGCCGACCCGCCGCCCGCTTCGCCGACTCGACGAGGTCGCCGGCCGTCGTTACCGGTACCGGCAAGGGCGGCTCTATGTTGCTCGGCGTCTGCATTGGGGCTGCTGGTCGGTCGCGGGAACTAGGGCGCGGGCAGCTATGAGCAGAAAGATTGGCGATTGGATGAAGCCAAGCGTGTTGTATTGATAGATGATTATGAAGAAGCAGATTGTGGGAAGCCGCGCAGATTCGAATTCTACAGCCGCCACCAAGCGTCGAAAAGATCATTATGATCTTCAACGAAATAGGTTAGGGTGAGTGATGGGTATCTATTGAGGAGCTTCTCTACGTACAAGACCAGTCTTGGCTAAATATTTCTTGTGGGTCATGTGACCGATCCGCGAACTAGCGAGCAAGGTGGTTATCGTGGTCACTATCAAATTTTTTGTCAACTACGGTACCTTGCGGATTAATGCATTTTGGTTTAGGCACGTGGCTCATTAAGTAACTGCCCTGATTAACTGGGGGCCTCCTCTACTGTACATCATAAATTCAACATCACTTCAATAACATCATGGCAGCATAAGTAAGCCCCTTGTTATAAGCTATTCCTTTCCATTTAAAGCGAATTCAAAACGTTGTCATAACAGTGGTAGAAACAGCAGAAGAATGAATAATGTTACTTTCCATACAAATTGTATGGGGATTAACATTCTAGCCAATTCCAGTATCTTGTAAGCCTGGTGGAGGAACTAACATTAAATACCCCTGTGTATTGTAGGTGATTTAAACCAATCAAAATGCAAACCCCCGTAAGAACCGGCAACGTGTTTTCAGATGGCCTGGGCTGGCGCATTTACTATAAGCAATCGCCCTCAAGACACTTTCAGTCATTCCTAGAAATAGACCATGGGATTTACGCCAGATTCCTGCATTTATCATTGTGACTGCTGACATATATTTATATGAGGAATACGGAGCCGTCTCGTCCTTATGAGACAGTCGACGGGGCTCTTGTGCCGACTCGTCGCCGAAGGAACAGCTACATTTCGCTCGCCCTAACCATGGGAGATCATTACATGGCTCCGGACTGGGTCTGACTGTGTACCCTGCATAGCGACGAGCCGGGAACCCTGCGGGAACTTTTACCCGGGCGCGGCGGCTAACTGGGACACCTGAGGCGGTTACTTTCCCGGGTACTACCGCACCGCCACGGTGCGAGAAGCGGGCCATCGTTCCTGCGAGTCGAGCCTCGCCTCGTAGCCCGATAAGGATCGCCCGCCCACTTCGATGGAACCCCCGGGCGTCGTTGGACTTGGACCGGGCGCTCTCTCTTATGGAGCGGAGATTGGGGGGTAGATAGCGGCTTGCGGGAAACCGTTCGTGTCTGTAGTTCAAGAGGGGAAACTAAGAGTATTACATATATGCTTTAAAGGTCATAATTTGTCAAATTTTCGCTTCTGTTCATCTCTCTTCGTCATTAACTCGGGTGTCATGGTGCTTATCACGTATTGTACAACATCGCCGAACGCTAGCCCGCCAGGTAAACATGTCCCATGCTCAGAATATCCTGCCGGCAGCTGGGTCTGAGTCGTTTTATGCATCGCTAAGTAAGGATGGGGTAACGCCGTGGGTTCAGAATCGGTCGAGCGGGCTTTCAGCAGGCACACCCTTCCTGTTGAGAGGGTTGGGTGGTGGTCTTGACGTCGATCACTAGGGTATGACGAGTTAGCATGATTCTTCCGAGGATCTCCTAGCTACCGGGGTGCGAGATAACATACTTTGAGATGACGCCTGGTTCGCCGCATCCGATCCTTCCATACCGGGCAAGGCTTGCGCTATCCTCCTGAAGAGCGTCTTGACATTGTGCCCGAGCTTCGCGCTCGTCTCGACGAACATCAGGTTGTTCTTCTTCGCCTCGTCCTCGCCCTGTTGTGTCGTGACCTCCCGCTTGTCGTTCAGATCCGTCTTGTTGCCCACGAGCACGATGATGACGTCGTTTCCGCGTTCGGCGCGCACGTCGTCTATCCATTTCTTGGTATTTTGGAAGGACTTAGCATCTATATTAGCCCGGGTCAGCTGCTTTACCTCCTCTCCAGACAGGCTGTGTCCTTTGTTGGGAAGGTATGGGAGCATACTAGAAATGTCGTATACAACCACGGCGACGCTCGAATCTCGGATGTAACTAGGGATCAGACTCCGGAATCTTTCCTGTCCTGCCGTATCCCACAGCTGCAGTCGCACCGTCCTATCTTCTAGGTACATGGTCTGGTCACCGCCGTTAGCAAACCGGGAGGTTCCGCATGGCAGTTGACTCGCAACTTGCCTTGGAGAGGAAATCGATGCCGATTGTCGCTTGGTACATGTTGTCGAAGGAGTCGTACATGAAACGCGTTATAAGAGATGTTTTGCCCACTGCGATGGTCGGCCTTGATTAGCTACTATTGCATGCCCACTCTTCTGTCTTTTGCCTCCCCAGACCCGTCGTCGGAATAGGTCGCGTACCGCTTTGCTCGCCCAGAAACACCAACCTGCCCGAACTGTCAGTACCGACGCAGCAGCGGGAAAGGGAGAAACACGGGGGCGACTACTTGAACTTCTTCAATGGGTTGTTGTACGACCCGCCAGCGCCAGCCTGAGCCATCTTTGCGGTTGCTTCTGTTCTGAATTATCTAGTTATTGCGCGATCGTGGTAGCGACAACGGGGAGGTTCCGTTAAGGATATAGGCTCGATTAGAGTTGGTAGACTGGGTAGAAAGTCGGAAGCTCCTGAAAGGGCGGGCTAACTACGAGGCAAGTCGATAACGCAAATCCGGGGAGGGTACTTGGGTACTGCAGATAGAAACAATGGGACCGGAAAGAAGTGGATTTCTCTACTCCGGCTTCAAATGCGACACAATAAAAGACCACGATAATCGCCGGAGACAGACGGTATTGCTGGGAGAAGAGGTCTGGATTATTACGTATTAAGTTTAAAAGAAATATGAGACTGAGGGATACGGTGTCCACGAATCGTCTTTTGTAGGCCGTACTAAGGAAGGTTGCTCTGTTGAAATGGTATAACGAAAGAAGACGACATCAGGTTAAAAGTCCCGAGGTTATGCCCGCTTCCCAGTGTCTATGTATCAACTTCGAGGATTATTAAGGGCCAGTGGCTTTACGCAGAGCCACGCAGGCAGCTTTAGGAAGGTGTGGCGCAGAGGTTCCAAATCATTGCTATTGATGTGCTATGCTACCCCTGCCTACATGTACCTAGATAGCCTTTGGGACCACACCGACAGCATGCCACAGTACATACATACATACATGCACACTTTGAGTGGCAGGCACAGGGACTCGTACCGGCACCGGGCTGGAGATGTTGTGGCGTTGGTTCCACCATCCATACTGCAAGCCCCATTTTCATCGGGCCCTTAAGAGAGAGATAGCCGATAAGATAAGCATTTCATTCTTATCGGGGACTTTCTTATCAGATATTCAGTCGTAGGGAGAAGTAAAAATTTCTGGTATAAACCCTTCCCCACATTAGCCTCCGATAACCTTCCCCCATCAACCAAACTTCAAGCAAGTAGTACCTTATTAAACGTTCATTCAGCACGAGGGTGAGCACCATTCGACCACCATGCCGGTTATTCAACCGCTTAGTGGCACGCCCAATGCTCCCGCAACCTATAACCAACCGTCGAGAAAAGGCAAGAAGGCTTGGAGGAAGAATGTCGATGTTACCGAAATCGAGGAGGGTCTTGAAGAGCTGAACAAGGAGATCATCGAAGGCGGTGTCGTTGCTGAGCGGCCTTCCGACGAGCTCTTCGCCCTCGATACAGTCGGCGATTCCTCGATTCCGAAACGTTTCCCTCAACACACTTCCAAACCTCTCAAAGCAGATGAAATTATTGCCGCGCGCTCTGCCGTTCCTGCGGTGCCTTTGCGCAAACGACCGGGCGACAAGACTACAGACGGCATCATTCCGGCTAAGCGATTAAGGACACAATACGTCACGCATAAGGAGCTGAATCGGTTACGCAAAGTAGCCGATGGTCACCATGAGTCAACGATCGAAGTCGTAGATGCTTCATACGATCCTTGGGCGGCGGAACCCCAACCTGAAAAGGAGGAGGTCGTCCATGATTCGAGAAACGATAAGAAGAAACCCCCCAAGACAATAACCCATAAGCCCATATCACTATCAGCGAACGGGAAACATTTGCCGGCTGTGCAGAAGCCGACAGGCGGCTACAGCTACAACCCGGCATTCAGCGATTACGAAGCTCGTTACACCGAGGAGGCTAATAAGGCCGTCGAGGCGGAGAAGAAACGCCTGGCAGAAGAGGAGGCAGAGCGCATCAAGAAGGAGGCTGCCGCTAGATCCGCCGCCGAGGCAGAGGCCGCGGAAGCGCGAGCCGAGCTGTCCGAATGGGAGGAGGATTCTGAATGGGAAGGTTTCCAGAGTGGCGGAGAGGAATTGAAGCCTACCGTTAAGCGGCCAGAACGGAAGACTCCGGCTCAACGAAACAGGGCCAAGCGGCGTAAGGAGGAGGAGCGCCGGCTCAAACACGAAGCCAAGATGCGTATCAAGAAGGCGCAAGCAGAACAGATTAAGCAGATCGCAAAGGAGGTAGCCGAAAGAGAGGCCCAGCGGGCCTTGGTACGCGCCGAGCAGAGCGACGACAGCAGCACTGAGGGCAACGATGAGGTGCTTCGTCGAAGACAGCTAGGGAAGTTCAAACTCCCGGAGAAGGACCTGGAGTTGGTGCTCCCGGACGAATTGCAGGATTCACTGCGGCGGCTCAAGCCCGAGGGTAATCTACTGAAAGACCGGTATCGAAGTATGTTGGTGAGGGGGCATGTGGAGGCTCGTAGGAGGATACCATTCAGAAAGCAGGCGAAGACGAAGCTTACGGAGAAGTGGACCTACAAAGACTTCAGCATATAATGTATTGGAAGGGGTCAATGGGTCGATGATTAGATGTACGAAAGCGACTATATCCAGTCTATCAGTGGATATGCATGCACGTCTACGAAAACCCAGCATCAATGCCTATTTTTCGTTCCACGTGGTTAAAGATAGGGGAGTGGTGATTATTGTCAAGCTGAATCCCTGTACTGACTGGGATGAAAATGCAGTTATCGGGATTACCATGTTGTTATCGGGTTTATCTGGCTAGCAAGCTACCCGGACGGCATGGAACCCCTGGAACTGGAATTATGGTGGATACCGGTAGACTGCATTTTATGACGTATTGCTTGTGAAGTCCTTACCGGCATCGATGACATCGGTCCGAACAGCTCCTCAGATTTTAGCAGTGAAATAGAACAGCTGCAGACAGTCATCATCAACAAAAGAAATTTCTATTGAGGGCCTTTCCTGCTCACTAATCCAGTTGAGTCACATGTTGGATGGCCTTTTCATGTCCAGGTCCAGGAGACGCGCTAGTTGACGTTCTTTCTTTTTACATCATGAAGCATTTTCTGGATTGAATTGAATCCCCCAACCCCTTGTAATGTCTTTACTGCGAGGAGCAGTTCTCGCCTCCGCCTCTCGGGCTGGTCGTAGGGGGTCTCCTAGCTTTGCCTTGGCCTCACCCTCGCCATTATCACGACGAGTAGCAACGGTACAGAGTCGGCAATTTGTCAATCTCTTTCGGTCGAAGCAGCCATGGGGCCCCTATGTTCGCTCAAGGACAACCCAATGGCCCTCCCCCTCCCATGAACCCGCCCGCGCGATTTCTGGAGGACCTCTCCCACAACCGCGCTCCGGTTTCTTGGACTTCGCATATCGCTCAGCAGCAGTCCTCGGTACTGGCATTGGGTTCCTCGGCGTCCTATTGGCAGCTTTCTTCATATACGACGCGACTACCTACAAAGAATCTATTACATTCGGCGACTGTGAGGTCTCGGCCGCCGCCTTAGATCCTCCTAGAGGAGGACCCAAAAATCTCCCTATAATCGAGGCGCTACTGGATGATGATGAGAGTGAAGAGGCTAGGCAGAATAAGGAGAAGCCGAGACTCGTCATCTTGGGTGGTGGTTGGGGCAGCGTTGCGCTGCTTAAACAGCTCAACCCGGACGATTACCATGTCACCGTCATAAGCCCTAAGAACTACTTCTTATTTACTCCTATGCTCCCTTCTGCCACCGTTGGTACCCTCGAGATGCGAAGCCTGGTCGAGCCAATACGAAGAATCTTGTCCAAGGTTCGGGGTCATTACCTACGGGCCAGCGCCGAAGACGTCGAATTCTCACACAAACTTGTGGAATGCTCACAGATCGATGCCCAGGGGAAAGAGGTGCGATTCTACGTACCATACGACAAGCTCGTCATTGCAGTTGGGTCAGTCACGAATCCGCACGGAGTCAAGGGCTTGGAAAATTGTTACTTCCTAAAGGATATCAATGATGCTCGAATGATCCGCAACCAAGTCATCAAGAACATGGAACTCGCCTGTCTCCCCACAACTACAGACGAGGAACGCAAACGGCTGTTGTCCTTCGTCGTCAGCGGTGGTGGTCCCACAGGTGTCGAGTTTGCAGCTGAGCTCTTCGACCTGCTGAACGAGGATTTGACCAAGAGGTTCCCCCGTGTCCTGCGCAACGAGATATCTGTACACTTGATCCAAAGCCGTAGCCATATCCTCAACACATATGATGAGACGTTGTCCAGATATGCGGAGGAGAAGTTTGCCCGCGATCAGATCGA
Source organism: Monosporascus sp. GIB2 (assembly GCA_004155935.1). Lineage (NCBI taxonomy): Eukaryota > Fungi > Ascomycota > Sordariomycetes > Xylariales > Monosporascus > Monosporascus sp. GIB2. Next base: position 61,631 of record QJNV01000907.1, on the reverse strand, counting down.
AGTCCTAACCAACTCGAGAGTGAAGGAAGTATTCCCGGACAAGATCGCCTTTACACAGAAGATGGACGATGGCACTATCGTCACAAAGGAAATTCCGGCAGGTTTCTGTCTATGGTCGACCGGCGTATCCCAGGCCGCACTATGCAAGCGTATTGCCGCGAAACTAGGACCCGCGCAGAACAACCGGCACGCGCTCGAGACGGACACTCATCTTCGCGTCAACGGCACGCCGCTCGGCGATGTTTACGCGATTGGTGATTGCGCCACCGTCCAGAACAACGTAGCTGACAACATCGTCTCCTTCCTGAGGGGACTCGCATTTAAGCATGGCAGGGACCCAGAGAAGCTCGAGCTCCACTTCAGCGACTGGCGCAACGTGGCCTCAGACGTGAAACGCCGCTTCCCGCAGGCCGTGAGTCACCTGAAGCGGCTGGACAAGCTGTTCGCGCAGTTCGACAAAGACCAGAGCGGGACGCTTTCCTTCGGGGAGCTCCGGGAGCTGCTGAAGCAGATCGACAGCAAGCTGACGTCGTTGCCGGCGACGGCGCAGCGCGCCAACCAGCAGGGCATCTACCTGGCGCACAAGTTCAACAAGCTGGCGCGGTGCGCGCCCGGGCTCAGGGTCAACGACGTGCGTGACGGCGACGTCGACTCGGCCTGCTACAAGGCCTTCGAGTACCACCACCTGGGCAGCCTGGCATACATCGGCAACTCGGCCGTCTTCGATCTCAGCCATAAAGGGTTGAACCTCACGGGCGGTCTTTGGGCTGTGTACGCCTGGCGCAGCGTGTACTTCGCCCAAAGCGTGGGCGTCAGGACCAGGGTGCTCATGGCCATGGACTGGGCTAAGCGGGGGCTCTTCGGACGAGGTACGTGGTTCTTATTGTCCTCTGGTCTGGTTACTCGTGACCACTCCTGACTGACTGAATTGTAGATCTTATAAGTTACTGACATTGCCGATGAACACACGGTATCCCAAAACATAATAGCAAAGCCTACTAGAAAAGGAGCGCTAGTGGGCATATTCGACTCGATGGCGGGAAGCGGCTACTTGGTGAAAAGACACCCTTGCTTGCTATTGGCGTTCAGGCGGATGCATATTGCATTATACTTGCCTAATGAGACTTCCGAATAGTATTGCAGGTTACCTACTGCAACTGAAAGACAAGTAAATGTGATAAACGTAGTAGCCGTGCGTCATTCAGGCTTTCGACGGTGGAAGACACCGAATAACCGGTCAGTTTAACGAGGCGAACATGGATATTCGGAGCTTAGAATTTAATATGTCAGTGCCCAACAGCCGAAACAAGTCTATGGCTCGGCAGCGGCGGGGACGCGAGACAGTGAAAGTAAATTGTCAGAGTTACGGATAGCATACCATGTAACTTGCGACCTCAAAATTTGTCACCTGATTGCCAATCCTCCGCCATGAAAGGCGAAACGGAAGCATATATCCTTGTTTTCCGTCCCACGCAGAGCCCTGACGGACCTCGGCTCCGGGGCTTTCACCCAAAACACCTGCATTCCGATGCCCTAGTGATATTACGCGGAATAAATAATAATTTCATGAATACCGAGGGTCCGCTACATTTTAATTTAGAGAAGCCGCCATGCGCAGAAAACCTAACTTGTAATTATGTACCTACATATCCATTTTCGGAGCTCCTCTACGGTTCTGTAAAGATGGACATCAACAGCCTATTCGACGTTCGCGTAAGTAACCGTACCTTGCCCGACAACTGGATTCCCGGTCTCCCGAGCGCCGCGGCTCGGCCCCATCATCATGTGACACCCCGAAAGCTAACAAATCGGACAGGACAAGGTCGTGCTGGTTACGGGAGGTACGTGAGACACATAGCGATACCGGTAGCCATTCATTCGTCCATTCATCTATTCGTTCCATGATATATTTTCCCAAGATAACTTTACCATGCTCCCCTCACTCACGCTAACCCACACGCAGGCGCCCGCGGCATCGGCCGCATGATCAGCGACGGCTTCGTGGCCAACGGTGCCAAGGTGTACATCGCGTCGCGGGACGCGGCGGCGTGCGAGAAGGCGGCGGCGGAACTCAGCGCGCGCGGCCCCGGGCCGGCGGTGGCCATCCCCGCGGACCTCGCCAGCAAGGAGGAGTGCGAGCGGCTGGCGGCCGAGCTCGCGCGGCGGGAGAAACGGCTCGACGTCCTCGTCAACAACAGCGGCGCCGCCTGGGGCGCCCCCCTCGACGAGTTCCCCGACGAGCAGTGGTCCCGCGTGCTCACGCTCAACCTGCACCGCGTGTTCACGCTAACGCAGCAGCTGCTGCCGCTGCTCGAGGCCGCCGCGGGGGGGCGTGGGAGCGAGAGCAACGGTAACGGTAATGGGAACGGAGGTAGTGGCGCGTCCGGGCCGAGGCCCGAATCCAGCAACGTCGAAGGAGCAGGCAGCAGACCCGCGGCCGTCATCAACATCGGCAGCATCGACGCGCTGCGCGTGCCGTCCGTCGAGAACTACTCGTACTCGGCGGCCAAGGCGGGACTGCACCACCTGGGCCGCGTGCTGTCGCAGCGGCTCGGGCCCCGCGGCATCGCCGTCAACACCCTCGCCTGCGGGCCCTTCGACACCAAGATGATGGCCGCGCCGCTGCGCCACTTCCGCGACGCCATCGAGGACGCCAACCCCCTCGGCCGCATCGGCAGACCCGCCGACGTGGCCGGCGCCTGCATCTTCCTCGCCAGTCGAGCCGGGTAAGTGTTTTTCTTTTTCTCTCTCTTTCTCTCTTCCTTTTTTTCTTTTTTATTTTTATTGGGGGGGGGGGGGGGGGGGGGGGGGGGGGGGGGGGGGGGGGGGGGGGGGGGGGGGGGGGGGGGGGGGGGGGGGGGGGGGGGGGGGGGGGGG